>JBBPTY010001195.1:0-10840 GCA_038094335.1 Tylopilus aff. striatulus | reverse complement strand
TCTCGAAGTATTGCTTAGTGATCTCCCTCACAATCAGCCTCTGCATCTCTTGAGTCCCTAGATGTAGTGCCTCTTAGTGAGTGCCTCCTAGGGTGCTTCTCCACAGGATTCTATGTACTGCATAACAAAAGAACAAGTATATTTTTAACCCCCCCTATTCAGGAGCAGGGTCCTCCCTTTGTATGAGAAGAGTCTATGGACTCCTTGGCCTTGAAAACTCTGACTCAGAAGAACTCCTTGCCCCAACCCCTGCCATCACTTCATCCCAGAGTCAATCCTTGCCTCAAGTCACCCCAAAGATCCCCAGAAATCCTCAGCTTCATCCTAGAACTCTTATCCCCAGAACAGCATTCACTCCTATATGAGGAGAACCACAAAAACCCTTAGCACCCCTCCACCAACATCTGCCCTTTGCAAACTCAGCAATCCCTAGCCCAACCTGTGCCCCTGTACCCCTTGCCCCAGCACCTTCCAGCCCAGTCAACCCCCCTGTACCCATCGTCTTAAATCCCCCAGTAAACCCTGCCCCACCAGCCCCCATGGCCACTGAACTCAAGGCAGCCCTCACTGCCAACTTCCATGGCAAATCAGAAGAAATTACATGATGGATTAAAGCCATGAAAGGATACTTTGAACTCAATGACACCATCTATGACTTGGACAAGAAAAAGATCTACACTATGCTCAGCAAGCTCAACACCAGAGTCAGAGCAAAGTTCTCTGAGTGTTGGTACAATATGATGGCCAACTGAGCCATAGGAAATGTGGAGAAAACTCTAGACAATTTTATCAAGGATCTTGAAGGAACCATCTTTCCCTTTAACATCAAGGCTACTTCTTGTACAGACATTGGGTTACTTGTCCAAACCCCAGTCAGGGACAAAAATGAAAATGTTGTAGATGACAGATTTCAAACCTATACCACTGAATTCCAGAACCTGGCAGCCAGGGCAGAATTAGCTGAACAAGTCACTCTTATCAACCACTTCTCCAAGGGGCTGAACTATCAACTCACTGCCATGATCCTATCCATGTCCCCCATCCCAGTCACTATTGATGCCTGGATTGCCCAGGCCAAGGTCTTCCATGGCCAACAGATGCACCTTTGTGCTTTCAACAGGGGAAAAGGTGTTTCCCTTCCCTTCACCAATTATCAATCCCATGATCCTCAGGCTATGGACATAGACACCATCACCATCTGCAAGCTCACCCCCCTGAAATGAGCCAGGTGTATCCAAGAAGGACAATGCTTCCAATGCAGGAAGAAGGGGCACAATGCCCAACAGTGTACCCAATACATGAACTCCTCATTCAAAAACCCCTCTCACCCTCAGAACATTTGAAACACTAAGACCTCTTCAACCTGTGGACCAACCCCTCACACCCCCTCCACCATTGAAACCTATGTAAATTCCCTCAAGACTCAAGGAAAATCCAAACAGGAAGTTCTTCAAACCCTGAAGATGTGCTTTAAGGAACCAACAGAGGAAGTAGCTGTAATCCTCACTGATGACTCGGATTTTTGAAATCAGAAGTAACCTCAATGTTTACTTCTGTAGATATTGCCCATGCACTCTCTGCTCTCCCAAATGAAAGAACCCGTTGTGTTCCTGTGAAACTCAAAGCTGGGCAAGAAATTGTTGACACCACTGCACTCATTGACTGTGGAGCCACCAGAAATTTCATAGACATTGGACTCCTTACCCTTATGAACTTCCCTTTGAAACAACTCCCTCAACCCATAGTTGCCCACAATGTGGACAGAACTCCCAATGCAAAGGGAACTATTCTCTGTAAGGCTAAAATGGAACTACAGTTTCCTGGACATAAAGAGGAAGCCAAACTCATGGTCTTAAGCCTAGGATGACAACAAATAATCCTGGAGATGCCCTGGTTAAAGAAATGGAACCCCAGAATCGATTGGACCTCTCAGTCCATCATCCTTCCCCAAAAACCCCACAGGAACAATGACCTAGACCTCTCCCTCCAACATTACCTACTTAGTTGGCTAGGAATGGATATGGACCAGGAGACAGCCCTTAGACTTGCCCAGAGATTTCCTGAGGACGTTGAGTCTCTTTGTGAGCATCTTCCTTCACATCTCAACTCAACTGGCCCAAACAGAAGATCCCCAGGATATCTCCATCCCAGAATGGTGCAAGGACTTTGAAAACATCTTTTTGAAGTCCACACACAACAAACTTCCCCCTCACCAATCATATGACCATGTCATTCACCTTAAACCCTCCTTTGTCCCTAAAATTGCCAAAGTCTATTCCCTAAACCTGGCTGAAAAAGAAGCCTGCAAGACATTTGTGAAGGAACACCTCAAGACAGGAAGAATTAAACCCTTAAAATCCCCCCAAGCCTCACCATTCTTCTTTGTGCCTAAGAGGGATGGGTCCCTTCATCCTTGCCAAGACTACAGATATCTTAACTCACACACCATCCACAATGCATACCTGTTACCTCTGATCTTGGAACTAATCAATGACATGAAAGACTTGACCTGGTTTACCAAATTTGATATCTGATGGGGGTATAACAACATTCATCTCCAAGAGGAAGACCAATGGAAAGCAGTGTTCATCACTCCCCTGGGCCTGTTTGAGCCCACAGTCATGTTCTTCAGATTCAACAACACTCCCCCCATGTTCCAGACATTCATGAATCACATCTTTGCAGACATGATCTCTGAATGGTGGCTGAAGGTCTATATGGATGACATTGGCATCCACACCAATGGAGACATTGAGCTCCACCACTCCTGAACCCACAGTGTGCTCCTTCACCTAAGACAACACAGCCTATCTCTTAAGCTTGCTAAATGTTGCTTTGACACCAAACAAATGGACTTTTTAGGACTAGTTATTGGACAAGGAGGAGTGGAGATGGACCCCACTAAGCTAACTGCCATTAGGAATTGGAAACCCCCTACCAATGTCAAAGGAATACACTCCTTCCTGGGATTCACCAACTTCTATCGTAAATTCATCCCCAACTTCTCAAATGTCGTTGCCCCACTAAACCTCCTGACCTGAAAAAGCAAACCCTGGCTATGGACCCCTCTCCAGCAAAAGGCCTTTGAATCCCTAAAATCCACTTTCTCCTCAGCCCCAGTTCTTCACCTCCCTGATGTCACCTGCCCTTTCACTCTTATGACAAAAACCTCTCTCTTGGCTGCTAAAGCTGTTCTCATACAACATGACACTAATGGAGATCTACATCCATGCACATACTTCTCCAAAACCTTCATCCCAGCCAAACAAAATTATGACATCTATGATCAATAACTCCTAGCCATAATCCTAGCCCTTGAAGAATGGAGACAATACCTTCTAGGAACATCCAATCCTGTCACCATTCTCACTGACCACAAGAACTTATCCTACCTCAAAGATCCCCAAAAATTATCTTGCTGGCAAGTGTGCTGGTCTCTGTTCCTCCAAGACTTCCCTATTGAATGGCAGGTAACCCTGGGTACCAAGATGGGCCCTGCAGACACACTTTTCAGAAAGGACAATGTGGACACCTCTGCTGACAATGCAGTGTAAGAAACAAATATCTTGTGCACTGGCTCCAAGAGGAAATCAGAGACAAGGAAAAAGAAAGAAGGGGCGAGATATCACCCAAGGGGTCTCAACTTGGTTTGGATGGAAGGTGTAGCTCAACCAGAGCTCAGTATCAAAGGGAAAGGCAATATGAAAATTCTGGACTATCTTGTGGAAAGTAGAATATTCCTGACCAGAGTAGATCCAGGAATAAAAAGGGAAAGTGCCTGCAAACTGTTGTGGCTGCCTCTAGTATCATCTAGCAGGCAAATGTGGATGACCCAGATGCTTCCAGGTCACCAGCAGCCACAGAAAGCAGTATTCCAATGTTTGAGAGATCTGGAATATACAGGAAAAAGGAAAACAAAGGGAAAAGACCTTGGTGGTCACCTGAAGTGCTCCCCCAGACACAGACACTGAGGGAGAGAGGAAAACTTTTTTAAAAAAGTCTGATGGACAATTTTTATAGTCAGGGCACACCCTAGACTGAAAATGGTAAAGTATGAGAAAAAAACAAACTGCCACAAGGGTTGGCAGGCTAAGCGTTGTCAAATAAATGATCTGGTAATGTCATGTGAGGTCACCAATTACTAAGGTAAAAATCCTATAAGTCTCAAAAATTCTGGATGATGTCTGTGGGTGGAATTATGTGGAATAAAAATCTGGACCCACATGGATGGACTCTGGACACTCAGATGGTCTTGCTGCAGAATGGTGAGGAACCTGTGAAGTCAGAATATCGCTGGAATGACACCTACAAGCCCACAGAGTGTGAAACTCCCACAATGTCCGGAAGCACTTAGCATTATTTTGGGATATGACAGTCATAGGACAAGGCTGTGATGTCAAGAAAATGCTAAAGGTTAACCAATCTGAGTCAAATCTGACAAGGACAGACTGATGGAATGGAGCCCAATTATCTCCAGGGGTAAACTGGCTGTGTTAAGCAACCTTGACTACTTGGCCATGTGACTGAGTTCAACTGGCTGATGCATCCAAGTTCAGGTCCTATGCTACTGAGTGAAATCAAATGAAAATAACTTGCACCACATGAGAATGTGTCCAAATCCTCAAATTGAACTCTAGAAGACATACCAAAAGTTGGTTTAGACTCAGCTGACTAGACTGGATTGACTTGGCCAACTCGGATGGATGACAGGGGCTCAGGACTTGCTCAGGACTTGCTGGGACAACCTAGAAGACCTGTAAACAAAACATCTCCAACTCTCTCCTTGCAACTGTAATGAGCTTCCAGCTCCTACACCAGACTGGATGAAGTACCAGCTGGGCACAAAAAGAGATGAAAAATGATAAATAAAAGACCTACTGTGGTCACTTACTGTTGAGCTCCCTGAGACACTCACTGGTGGTCTCTTTGAAGTGGAAAAACTGTTTATTAGGTAGTGCATACATAGTTTTATAGTCTGGGCATACCTGAGACTAACAACAGAGAAAAGCTAATAAAAACAACTGCTGCCAGGTCTGTGACCCAAGGCCAGCTGTGTACATGCTAAAGTAATGTGAATACTACAGAATGTGGGTAGTGGTTCAACCCAAAGTGGGGAATATATGCCTGAGTGACCCTGCACATGCAATTCATGTGATGGCCACTGCTGGCCCTCAGGTGACTCTACTTGGCCCACTGAAATGCTTGGAGCCAGTCTGTGCCTCTCAGCACCACTTGTCTGACTTGAATGAAATTGAGATAAGGTGAAATCAATGAATGTACTCATCTGAATAGAGCTTGACTGGGCTAGGCTCTACTGGTGCAGCTGGACCAGGTGTGACTTTGGCTCAGTGTCATATCCCAAAAATAGAGCTAAGTACTTCTGGATATTCCGGTAGTATTTCCATTGGGGTTTCCGGTGACATATCACTTACTAAGAACCCCTGACCCTTGGACTTCCCACAATCTATTTCCATTTGGTTCTCCTTGTATTCTGATACTTGCCCCTGATGTTTGACTTACTTGCGTACCTTGTACATTCTTCACCTGACATGCTGTTCCCACTTAGATCACCGCTCTGGACAGCCTGTCCTGCATAGCGCACAGCTTCCAGTGGTATGTTACATTCTATACTTGATGTGCACAGTTTCTACCCCTACATTCTCGCTTGTTAGTTGTTTCAGATTCCAGTATATAAAGACCCCTGTATCTACTATACTCCTCAGTTCAAATATCAAATAAGTTCCTCTATCGAATCCTCTGAGCTTTAAGCTCTACTCTGATCTTCTGACCTCGAGGACAGCATGCACAAGGGTGCAACACACAAGTCTTGCACTAAAGATCCTTGCCCTTTTACTCTTACCCTCTCCGATACTTTCTGGGCCATTCTGGTCCCTGGAACCTTCCAACCCCCGAGACTCACCCAGAGGAACCAGGCTTGACAGTATATTTGAACTCCCACTTGTGCTCACTTGCTGATAACCATGTCACACACCCAGCAAACCACTCAAGAAAGACTCCAGTCTGCTTTCAGGTCAAACCGAACCATTCCGGGAGACTTCATTTGTCTCACAGCCCGTCGAGAACCCCTATCCATATCCACAGCCCCCATCCGATGTCATAATCAACTTTCCAGTCTTTCAGGCTCTCCCCTCACTCCACTCCCTGAAGACCTTGACGCCTTTCCAGAACCTTGGATCATTGAGATCCAAGATGTTGGGGAAGACAATAACTTCCAACCAAACCCAGACCCATCCGACCCGGGTGACTCCAGAGACAACAACTCTTCTGACTCAGATGAATCCCCTCGAAATGAGGTTCCATTGGCCTTCGAGCCATTCAATCAACTAGCCAATGCTATCCGGGAAATGACTCAGCAGGCACTCCGGCACCACCCTTCCAACTCCATTAAAGCAAAGGTCTGGGAACCTGACCCATTCGACAGACTAGACCCTCAAAAACTCCAACAGTTCGTAGTCCAGTGCGAACTAAATTTCCAAGCCAACCCAAAGGCCTTCTGTCATAACCATGCAAAAGTCACCTTTGTGCAGTCATACCTCAAAGGTGTGGCCTTGGAATACTTCGAGCCCAACCTTCTTGGAGGAGAACCCATTGAACTCCATCCACTATGGATGGATGATTGGGAGGTTTTCCTCCTTGAATTACAGAGTAACTTTGGTCCACATGATCCAGTTGCTGAAGTGGAGGCCCAGCTGGAGCAGCTCCACATGAAAGAATCACAATGGATCACCAACTATGTGGTCCATTGGAACCACTTGGCGAGTCAAGTCTGGGAATGGGGTCCCAGAGCACTCTGCCACAGTTTCTATAATGGGCTTTCAGACCACATCAAGGATGAATTGTCTTGGCTCGGCAAGCTGAACAACTTACAAGATCTCCGAAGCCTGGCCCAGCAGATCGACCACCACTACTGGGAATGTAAGGAAGAGATCACCTGTGCTACCAAAGCTTCCAGAAACCATTCCAGAGGCAACCCATCGAAATCACCCAATTCCGCACCCTCCCAACCCATGCCCAAGCAGTCAGACCAATTCAAGAGCTCTGCCAAAGGCTCGAGGGAATCTAAATCCGGAGGAAGTTCCACTCCTGGATCTTCCACCCCTAAACCTGACCTCTCATCCAAACTCAGCAAAGATGGCAAGCTAACTGCCACTGAGTGCAAACACTGCTTTGACAACAAGCTGTGCATGTTCTGTGGTCAGGCAGGCCACATGGCTAAGGATTGCCCCAAGTCCTCTTCCCGGGCATCCAAGGCCCAGGCTGCCCAGACTTCTACTCTGGAAGCCAAACTGAAAGCCTCTAGCACAGAGGCGAAAAAATAGTCAGCAGCCTTGAAGACTCTGCATGGACCTGAGGTTGTGTTGACTCTGCCTGTGCACCCAAGGAGGTCCATCTCAATGCATCCACTCTTTCCGACCCTCGCTCCCTTATGCCCACCGTGTCCATATCATCCTATGACATTCTGTCCTTTCCTGCACTTGTAGACTCTGGCTCTTCTGATTGTTTTATAGATAATTCCTTTGTTAATGATCACAACCTTTCTGCATACCCTGTCTCCCCGCTGCAACTCAAGCTGTTTGACGGAACATCCAACTCTATCATTACTCAAGCTATTGACCTCTCCATCCATTTCGAAACTGGTGATATCACTCTGACAACATTTTATGTCACTCCATTGGATGGATCTTGCTCCCTTGTGCTAGGACATAACTGGCTCACCCACTACAATCCATTGATTGACTGGGCCTCGAGCAGTATCATGTTCTGCTCACCTAGGCAAGCCATGCCAACACCCCTGAGCTCCTTTCTGAAGCTTCCAGACCCATTTCTGCCAGCTGACATCCCTTCTGATCCACCGCATTTCCATGACCACAAGGCTCCACCCATCGCACTGATCAATGCACCCACATTTGCATTGGCCTGTTGCCTTGAGGGTTCTGTTCAATTTAGCCTACAACTTCACCTGAAGGATGCCCACCTCCAAGCTGTTTCCACTTCTGCTCCAGAAAAAGTTGACCTTTCTGGAGTACCTCCGGAATACCATGAGTTCACCAATGTCTTCAGCAAGCACAAAGCATCTACCCTTGCTCCACATCATGAACACGACCTCAAAATCAACTTGAAAGAAGGTACCTCGCCACCTTTGGGTACTCTCTATTCCCTTTCCACTTCCGAACTTGAGTTCCTCCGGACGTTCCTGGATGAACACCTAGCTAATGGCTTCATCTGCCCTTCCTCTTCCGCTCATGCAGCCCCCGTTCTCTTTGTCTGCAAGAAAGATGGTTCACTCTGTCTTTGTGTTGACTTCTGAGGACTAAACAAGATCACGAAGAAAGATCATTACCCACTTCTGCACATTTCTGACTTGTTGGATGCCCCTAGCCATGCAAAAATCTACACTAAAATTGACCTCCAGCATGCATACCACTTGGTGTGTATTGCGGAGGGTGATGAGTGGAAAACCTCATTCTGCACACGCTATGGCTCTTATGAATAGCTGGTCATGCCATTTGGTCTAACCAATGCTCTGGCAGCCTTCCAGCGATTTGTAAATACAATCTTTGCTGATCTACTAGATGTTTGCGTCATAGTCTACCTGGATGACATTCTCATCTTTTCCACTGACATGGCCTCCCACAAAGAGCATGTCCGTGAAGTACTCCACTGTCTCCAGAAAAATGGGCTCTATGCTAAACTGGAAAAATGCAAATTCCACACTGACTCCACCAAGTACCTGGGTTACCAGCTCTCTCCTTCTGGACTGACAATGTCTCCGGAAAAAGTCCAAGCCATTCAGGGGTGGCTGGAACCTCAGAAAGTCAAGGACATCCAGTCCTTCCTTGGATTTGCAAACTTCTACTGACACTTCATCCATAATTACTTGGACATCATCACTCCTTTAACCTGCCTTACTCGGAAAGGTACTCCATGGCTTTTTGCTGACGACTGTCGTACCACATTCCAGAAACTCAAAGATGCCTTCACCACTGCCCCTATCCTCACCCATTGGGTTCCGGATGCTCCAATAATTGTAGAAACTGACACTTCCGACTATGCCATCGCCAGAATTCTCTCCATCCACTGTCCAGATGAAGAAATCTGGCCCATTGCCTACTACTCTCGGACCCTGCATTCCACTGAACTCAACTATGACACCCATGATAAGGAGCTACTCACCATCCATGATGCTTTCTGGACCTGGTGGCACTACCTAGAAGGTTCTGCGACTCCGGTTGACATCGTCACCGACCATAAAAATCTGGAATACTTTGCCACAACCAAGCTTCTGACCTGCCAGCAGGCCCAGTGGTTGGAATTCCTTTCCCAGTTTAACATGATTGTCTGCTTCCACCCTGGGCGACTTGGTGCCAAACCTGATGCCCTAACTAGACGATGGGATGTCTACCCCAAAGAGGGGGATAAGGACTACACTCACATCAACCCACATAACTTCCAACCAATATTCACTCAGGAACAGCTCGCTGTGTCCCTACGAGCAACCTATCTTGCTGCCCCAGTACTCCAAGCAAGTCTGGTCTATGATACTGAGTCCCTTCACAATGACATCCTCTCCGCTCTCCCCTCTGACCCCATTGCTTCCGCTCACCTCTCTGACCAGGACTCACCAGAGTCACGATGGTCAACAGACGCTGATGGTTTCCTGTGGCTGGATGATCGCATTTACGTTCCAGACACTAACAACCTCCACCTCTGAGTGCTCCACTACAAACATGACCACCCGATCTCCGGGCACTTTGGACAAGATCATACCCTAGAGCTAATCCGACGGGAATACACTTGGCCAGGCATACGAACATTTGTCAAAGAATATGTCTCCTCTTGTACCTCATGCACCCGGGCTAAAGTCCCCAGACATAAACCCTACGGACTGCTCAAACAACTTCCGATACCGGAAAGGCCATGGAACTCAATTTCCATGGACTTCATTGAACAACTTCCAGCATCTTCTGGACACACTGCCATCCTAGTTGTCATCGACCAACTCTCTAAGCAATGCATTTTTATCCTGACTGACAACAAAGTGACCTCCCCAGAACTTGCCAAACTCTTCCTTCTTCATGTCTTTTCAAAGCATGGAGTCCCCTCCCACATCACCTCCGATCAAGGTTTGGAATTCATCTCCCACTTTTTCCAGTCTCTCAAAAAAGCCCTTGACATCCGACTCCACTTCACTTCTAGTTATCACCTGGAAGGAGATGGTCAAACGGAATGCATGAACCAGACCCTGGAACAGTACCTTAGGATGTATTGCAACTACCAACAGGACAACTGGTCTGAGCTGTTACCCCTTGCAGAGTTCACCTACAACAATGCACCAAATGCGACCACCAGGGTATCTCCATTCTTCACTAACAAGGATTACCATCCAAACATCACTATCCATCCAAACATCACTATCCATCCAGAAAGAGATCTGACTTCGGCCAGAGCACAAGAATATTCCATTGACCTTGACTCCCTCCATGCATACCTGTGGGAAGAAATGGCAGCTGCCCAACAACATTACCAAGGACCGGCTGATGCTAAATGAATTCCAGCACCGGAACTCAAGATCGGAGACCAAGTCTTTGTCAAAGCCAAGTACTTCTGGACGACCTGGCCATCTAAAAAGCTCGCCGAGAAGAACCTTGGACCCTACACCATCCTCTCTCAAGCAGGCACACACTCATTCACCCTCCAACTTCCAGAAACAATGAAATCCATACACCCAGTCTTTCATGTATCCCAACTTGAGCCAGCAACCCCTAACACCATTCCGAACTGGAAACAGGTTCTGCCACCTCTGGTGGAAATTGAGGGC
>JBBPTY010001194.1:0-10853 GCA_038094335.1 Tylopilus aff. striatulus | reverse complement strand
AATAAAGGTCTATAGGATTTAGAAAAATGAATAATTGGTAGCTAAAAGGCTGTAGGTTAAATGAAAAAGAGTTTCAAGTATCTATAGAGAAAGAAGAGGAAATATGGAATAGAAGGAACAAAGATTGGAGATGGGACAAAAAAATTCAAAGAGTTGGTTTATAAGTTTAGGAAATAGTGTAGATTTATTTGAGAGATATTTGAAGGGAGTGAAAGGGTCAGGATCAAAGGTGAGATCAGAGTATGAAAGTGAAGTTAAAGATATAAGAAGGAAACTAAAAGAGTGCAATTAAGGGACAAAATTAAAAATTAAAATATTAAAGATCAAACAAAGGACAAAACAGAAATAGTACTGAGGGGACATGTCAAGCCCAGTTCCTCTAAGCAAATCTTGGAATATCGGAATGTTCTAGAAGTAATGAAAGGGTTTGAAAAGTGCTGAAAAGTGGAAACAGTGGGAGAGGGAAGGATCTTCAGTGTAGGATGTTGATGCACTCAGTGTTACAACCTATAATATCACTCATCATTTTACACTCATCATAATGCTATTATATGTCTTAGATAGTATTTTATTGTGGAGGATATAAGCCTCCAGTGGATACCTCATATGATGATCATCCACCTTACCCCTCATGTGGTAGCACCACTTCATCCCCTCTTCAGGTTCCAACATAGGATTTATGTGTTGCATCCTTGTATACATTATTCTTGAAGTCAGAGAGTCAGAGTAGAGCAGAAACTCAAAGGGTTTGATGGAGGAACTTAGTTGATATTCAAACTGAAGAGTATAGTAGATACAGAGGGTTTTATATACTAGAATCTGAAACAACTAATAAGTGAGAATGTAGAAATGGAACTGTGCATATCAAGCATAGAATGTAAAGTAACATTAGTGTTACATTTACACTGAGTAGGCAATGATGTAGACTTGAGTCTTAAGGTGAAGCTGAAAAGATGACAAGTGGAGTGAGAACCTAAGTTCTACAAGCTCAAAGATATAATGGGTGAGTGATACTCAAGCCAAAGATATAAGAGTAGAAGGAGTAGGCTTGTAGTGCCAGCTCAAGTAGATTCAAGATGAGAACTATGGTTATATGTGTGGTCCTTATATATGTAAAAGATGTGCACACAGACCATGACTAAGTAAGGAAAGAATATACTAATTGGATGATAAGAAGATAAGCAGTTGTATCGCTATTGGTTAGAATGTTATAGAACAAAAGAAGATGCAGGGATAAAGAATAGAAGCATTGGATGTAATAGAAGAATAGAAGCATGATGGTGATTACCATAAGAGGCCTCAGATATGATCATGAGAAATAGAATCAAGAATAGTACTGGTTGAGTGGTAAGGAGTAGGTGAAGCCTAAAAGAGTAAGAATTGTTAACATATTTGATAAGGGTTAGCTAAGTAAAAAGAAAAAGAAATCCTGAGTAGGATGAATCATAACAATTAGAATCAGAAAGTCACTGGAAGCTGTATGCTACACAGGACAGGCTGTCTGAAGTGGTGAGCTATATAGGAACAACATGTTAAAGAATACAAATATAAGGTATGTGAATAGGTCAAGTGTCAGACATCAGTGTCAAAGTACAAGAGAAACAATATAGGAAATATATTACATGAAGTCTGAAGGTCAAGGATGCTCAGTAAGTGTGATGTCATTGGAAACCCCAGTGGAAATGCCATCAGAAATGCTGGAAAGACTTAGCACTGTTTTGGAATATGACAGTGACTGAAGATAGGATCAGAGATAGGAACAGAGATAATGAAGATAAGGGATCAGGGATCAGGGATGTATAGGGGCTTGTTTGGCACAGATATGACATAATTCTACACAATCCCCTTCCACCCCTATGAGCTCTGCCCTCTGCTCCATCTTCTCCACTCTGACCAACCCCTCAAATAAGTTTTATGTGTTTGACACCAAGCCTCAGAAGATCAAAGATATCTGATTCTTTCTTGGATTCACAATTTTCTATCAATGGTTTATCCATAACTACTCTGATATCATTATTTCCTTAATTTGAATCACCTGAAAAGGTATTCCATGGCAATTCTCTGGGGACTGTTGTTTCATTTTCCAAAAGCTCAAAAATACCTATTGGATTCCAGATGCTCTGATGATTGTTAAGCATCCATGGTGACACCAAGAACAGCAAACAAGTGTCACACCTACTATAAAAGGATGAGGGTGGGTAGCTCCAAGTGAAGTACATGTAAATCCAAGAATAGTCCCAAAGCCATGGCCACTAATACCACATGACTTGAAAATATTTCTATCTGGACTGCCTACATAAGACAATGATGTAATGGAAAATCAAGCTTGCAACACTGAAATATATCCATAATGAAACTATCCTTGGAATTCAAGGGAGTCATAGGTACTATATGATGGCATCTTAGGATGATATACTGTGTCACCAAATCTCCTCTTCGAATCGTTCCAGAACTGCAGATGAGTCCTCAACATCCTTCTGAGCCTTCTTCCTCATGTAAAAGATTGGACAATCTTTACTTGTACACAGGACATCCTTGAATGCAGCAGCAATCAATATTAAGTGACGTGCGGAGAGCTCAAAGTTGGTACCTGATGCAAGGATCCTTGACATCGTTGACACTGGGTCCACAATCTCGAGAACCGAACCTGCATTTGTGAGGTGGCGTTCACTTGCCTTTGGTAGAGTTCATGTACTCTCGGTCTGCAGTTATTGCAAACAGCGCCGTCTTAAACCCCATGAGAAGTGGGTGTTGGGAGCACTTAGACAAGTACGCACTAGGTACACTGTTGTTCGGCCGTAGAGCCGTCTTGCATCCGAGGCATGTAACTGTTTTCACGGCAAACCTCATGAGTCCTCCAACGGTGGGGGTCGCAATTGCAATTGTACGAGTATGATCACCGGACACTAAGAGGTGATATGCAGTGCAGATGACAGACATGAGAACCGAAACGTACGCAGTGAGTTTGCCTTTTCGCCAAGGATGGGCTCAAAAATTCTCATAAGGGGTTTCGAGAGCTGGTTTTCGAGATAGTATTTGGTATCGATAGGAATATTATTCTCAAGCACGTAAAGCGGATCCTCGGACTTTTCATAGGCAGCGGCACCTACAGGGATAAAGTTGTCCGTAAATTATGCACGTAGCAAATTGTTCTCGAGACCCTTACCTTTGATGCCTTTGACGATGACATAGGCGACTCGATCACCGAGAGCCGGAGCGGAACCGGCGTCGCGCTGGCGCATTCGTTCGGCGAGCTCTACATGGGCCTGCTTTGCCGCGTAATCCGCTTTAGCAAGCGCCTTCGTGATCACAAGCTGGGACATGTCAATTTTGTTCTGTAATAGGTCGGATATCATCCGTTTCGTATAGCTAAATTAATCATTAGTTTCAGCGAATGGGATAGACTGGCTTGCCATACTCCTCTGCCCTCTTTACGTCTCGGTCAATGAGCATCTTGTGTAGACACGTCTCGATAACCGTGGAGACAAGCCGACAATTGTCTCTCCGAACCGTCTAGTGATGCGTTACACTGGGCCGGATGCGAATGTTCCCTGAATTCCGCACCTCGATACCCTTTGCGTCCATCTTATCATACTTCTCTGCCTTTGTCCAGTAGAGCCCAGCGTACCGCTTTTTGTTGATGAGCAGATAAGGAAAGTAGACCTTCTCGAACTCGAGATTGATTGGCTTAACGAACTTGACCGTGACGAACGATGCAGCTTGAGCTCCTGTACCACCAAGTTGGTGCTGAGTATAATGCCGGAGGTTCAGGAGGTACCCACCGAGTTCCATGACAGTCTTAAGGTCTGTGGGGCCAAATTTAACCATAACAGAATCTGTATCGCCATAAATTACTTCGGCATTATGACTATGACCGTTTGATAGAGAGAACTCCGCTTCCACCTCCTAACAAAAAGGATGAGTTGAGAGCCTTAAGAACACACGCTAATCGTGACTGCACCTGCTTAGTTTTTTCTATCATCTGGCGGCCATACGCAGTCACACTGGACGAAATGGCAAGACATGGTAGCTTTCCAACAGTCGCACCCGTGAACCCGTATACAGAATTTGCACTTATCTGAGGCACCGTCAGGACGTAGGTCGATAGTATAAAAGCTGTTACGCGTACCTTCAAAGCTAGTTGCCGACCATCCAATACGGCCCTTTTAAAAGGATCAGTTTCTTTCTTGAGATCAGCTTTCGCGCGTTTTCTAGCAGAGATGAGGTCCTCCAGTATAGTTGGCAACAGTCCCTTTCGTCTTGTCTTCGTAACAAAGAAGTCTGAGACTATGATAAGAGCAGAACAATAGGTAGATATTAGCAAATGTGCTGTACCGTTATTTGGTGTTTGGATGTAATCTGCATCCTTGACGAGCGCCAGCCTGTCAATGGTCGACTTGTCCAAAAGTGTTGTATAGCATAGGTTATGAGCCATCATGATAGAGGGATATAGCGAGCTAAAGTCGAGTGTCGCAATAGGCGTATCGTAATAGCCCTTCTTCGGCTCGATGACGGTCGCACCTTCGTACTGTTCCTCTGTGCCTGTAAATCTATGGTGAGCCATACGAGCTACACTCCATGCGGTGCTATGGGTTTACCTTCACCCTTCAAGGTAGGTACGATATACCCTTCGTCGTTGGCTTTTCGGAAGAGTTGCGAGAGCACCTTGATGGACTGACCCCGGGAGAGCAAGAAATTGAATGGGACACCTGTGACACGGGCCATTTCGGTGTAGTTTACGAAACACATCAGTTTATCCAGTAAGCGTTGCGGGAGATATGCATCCTAAGGGAGAATGTTAAATGGCATCCATTAGTCAGCGTATAGTGGATTGACCTTCAAGCAGTATACAGCTAACCGCCGCCTTGACTCGGGCCCACCATTCTGTAGCTCCGTAATAACCGAGTGGTGGACATCCTCTTTCTGTTCCCCTAGGAACTGCGCACAGACGGAGTTGAGTGTATAGCTCCGCAGTTTGTGTTCGCGCTGCATGAACTGGAGAACGTCAAGCTGTAGGCGGCCATTAAGAACTGTTTCCTTCGAATCACGTTGACCATATGCTTTCGAAGAGAAGTGAGTGTCTTTCACTTGTGCCTTGACGCCTTGGCAGGTAGGGTGTCATTCAAATCCAATCGTACGAGAGGTGAATACGGACCTCTTAGCCTCCCAAGACAAGGAAATTTGGCAACTTTTAGGTGTCTTGCCCTGTCAATGAGGTATGGCCAATCGAAATTGGCAACATTGTATCCAATTATTACATCAGGGTCCACCTTTTCGATGAAATCTCGCCAAGCCTCAAGAAGCTTGGCTTCATCATCAAAGGAGAAAACCTGGGAACCGACGATGTGCGAACAGGAGTTCAGAGTGAATACGTTCCGTATGAAGGGTTGCACTTCTCCTGTTCCTTGTGTGTTAGCTTCGTTACCGAGGAGTGCCCGCGTACTCTACCTTGGCGAGTCACCATGTTGGCAATTTGGATGACAGGATCAATGCTCGCTTCAGGGAATATACCTTTTCGTCCAGCACACTCGATATCGAAACTGAGGATACGTAATGGCGCGATTTTTTGCCAGTCCCCTTCAGGAGGGTACGAAATGAAAGCGTCCCACCTTTAGGATGCATTGAAAAGTTGGAAACTCGCGGAAATTTTGGTCATCGTACCTCACGTCGACCTCGATTTGACACGTAGATCTTTTTGCATCCTCAGAGAGGAGCTTGTATCTCCCTGCTGGTATTTCAATCCAATTCATTCCTACGACCTGATAACCAGACGTCAACATGAGGCCGAATAGCCCACAAAAAAGTTGAAAAAAACCAACCTTGGTGTCTATCATGAACCGAAGCATGTAGGGGATGTTGCTCTCGTAGGTAACGTTTGACTGTCCGAGCGTGAAGAATTCTCCGAAAGATAGTTCACCTCGCTCAAAGACACGTAATCACGAAGAAAGCAAGAAGTTAGCACAGAAACGAAAACTCAACCGTGAGCCAACTTATCTCGAACTGTGGGGACCACTCTCGGCTCTGATACAATCAACTTCATGAACGTTATCCAATCGTCTCCTAGATAACCCAAAAGCGTGCGTTTCTTCACAATTTCAATGTCAAGTACATAGTTGCCTCCTGTGCTTTGCTAAGTAACATACCAAGTGAATCATGTGGTGATGTGTAAGACACTTGATGACTCACATTCAAGGCGTCTATGAAAGCACGCGAGTCGGTTTCATCAAAGCCACGAGGAACAGAGATGTAGAAATAAGGCATAAACTGCGTGACATTGGCAAGGACACTGTTTCCGGACTAGAGTATCTCGCAGTCAAATCGCGGCTTCAAAAATTGCACAAGACAACAAATACCTCTGTGACGCCATACACACGCAGCATTGTACGCCCAGTATTGGGATCCGTGGCATTTTCAATATCGACTTGCTGAAAAGCTAGCGCGACTTGAGTTTCATATAAGTGAGTTCGTAAAACGACACACTAATGGAGTCCGTCCTCTCATTTATCGGTTTGAGCGTTGGGCGAAGCCAGGAATTGGCGCCACCTTCAGAGGCTATAGCATACCGGAGTCAGAGAGCGTTTGCGAGGGTGACAACCAGAAGACATACATGGTCCGTCTGAAGCATTTTGGCTGAGTTGTTCTAGCACATCAGCAAACGACGAGTTTTGTGTCTGTTGCGAATTGGCGGGTGTGAGCTTCCTCCGCTTCGTTGCAGGTTCAGCAACCAAGTCTGTTTTCGCTCTATCGTACGAATCCGGGTAAGTGCTCGTGCACAAGCATAGACCGTGCGAGTTGTTCACCTGGATGCCCCGCTATGCTTCAAGGATGGCATGGAAGAACGTCCGAGTCGCGGTCAGTCAGCAAGAAGATTTGACGCGTGGTGACGCGTGTGGTCAAGTTTGTACACTTCCATTCTTGGTAAGCCCCTGTCTATAAGTATTCCTACATTATGTTCGCTAACGAAGGAACAGGAGAGTGCCTTGTCTAATGGTATCTGCAAGAGATTCCACAGTGTGTCCAACAGTCCTAGGATCCGTGTAGATTTCGTAGTCATTTCCGCCCTGTCGGCATCGCTCAATACACCCCGTACAACCACTCCTCACACCGAAACGTACCTTGTATGTCTTGTCGCCAAAGAAGTGGATTTCCTCAAATCCCTCGTTCTCAACAAACTTCAGACAGTAACGCTTGTCCCATCCATCAGGGAAAACGTCAAAGGAGATTTGACCACCAATGGAAAACGTTAAATTCAAGTCGAGGTTGTTGGGATGACACAACTCGCGCAGCTTCTCGATGAACGCAGCGCGGATCCTGTAGATCTGGTTATCTTAGTTAGTGTTTGTCACTTTGGAATAATCAAATTCACTCCACTTTATCGTGTTGCTCGAATGCATCACGCTCCTGTTTGCTGTTCAAAACGCCCAGTTGGATCGAGAGTGAACAAACGGACAGGACGATACATACGTTGCGTTCCTGCCTATCGGGCTAACATTAATCATCCCCTTTCGAAATTCAATGAACGTTCCTCTAAAGAGAGTCTCGATGAACCGCAACAATGACCAGATCGCATCACAAACCGTTTGATCGGAACGTCAACTTCGGACAAATAGCGTAAGATGAAATTGACGAGCTTCTTGTATTTTTCCTCGCCTATAAAAGTGATAAAGGATCCCGTTTCCAGGGGCTTCCCGAGGCGGTATGCTGTCAATCCGTTCTCTGCGAACCCAAAGTCAAAGTCATCGAGGACTGGCAGGTTGTCAGCATGCGTGATCGGCTGTCAAAAGACGGGACGGACCATTCCTGTCATCAACGGTGAGTTGTTCACTGATTTTTGCAAAATCAGATCCTCCGACAAATCCGATGGCCACATTTTTCCTCAGGTCGCGGAGGAACTTATCCATCTCAGGTGAGATTTTCTGCCTGTAAGAGGGTATTCGACGCGTTTGACTTGAGTATCACGACAGCAATCATACCTTGCAGGTGTAAGGGTGCCATCAACATCGAACAGAACCAATTTTTTGACGGGGCGCTGCGCAAATTCTGGTGCAACCATGATGGTTGTGACCAACAACTGAAACGAACACGTGCTGTGACACCTTCGATTAGATGTGGCGGTGCAGCACCCCTTCCTAAGTGACTCTATCATCATGGCCCACAGATACAATGTCTTTTCCTTGCCATCCCAGCTGCTCGACACGCTTACTCCGAGGACACTGATGGGACAAGAGCCATCCCGCGAGCCATCCCCACCTCCACCTCCACTGCCGCCTACCACATCAACCGCGAAAGGTTGCAATGTCTGTCTTGGTGCTACATTTGTAGATCTGGATGAGCAGCGCGCGCATTTTCGCACAGATTGGCACCGCTATAATGTCAAGATACGTCTTTCTGGAGGAAATCCCGTTGCAGAGTCTGCGTTCGCTCAGCTCGTCGATGGTGTGCATCCTCGTCATTCACCTGGATACTGATGCTACTTGATGCTACAGGTCTGGATGGTTCGCTTTCGGGTTCCGTTTCCGACGACGACGACAGTTCGGACGAGGTAGACGCTGTTAATGCTCTCTTGAGTAAAATCAACCGAACAGGACTGTCTGACATTCCGGAGGAGGGCATCTCCAGAGCTCCACTTACGGCCCTCACTTGGTTTCATTCCCCACCATCAACACAGATTGGTGTTTATAGAATGTTGTTTCCCCTCGACACTCCACCATCTGCGTATTTGTCAGAGCTGAAAGAAATGCAAACCCTTGTCGATGTAGGGAGGAAGTGGGCAATGTTTATGGTCGCCAGTGGTCATTTTGCGGGAGCTGTGGTGAGAGTTGGACGTGTAGGTAATGAACAGGATGAAGTGGTACAAACGAGAAAAGGCAAACTCCCAAAGCTAAAGTCAGAGACCGAAGTCTTGAAACACAAGACATTTCATCGCTACACCAGTATGTCACTTTCCCTTCCATATTGCCACGGTTTTGATCGGAATCCCAGCTCGGCGGAAGCAGGGGGGATCCCAATCAACTAACGACAATGCCAAGGGGGCTGCAATTAGTGCTGGTGCGATGCTGCGTCGATATGGAGAACAAGCACTGCGCGAAGTGAGTAAAATACATTGCATCAGTTTCATGGCATGGAGTTTTGGCAGGATATCCGTGATTTACTTCGAGATTGGGAAGAAGATATTCATGAGTGCGAACGTATCTTCATTCGAGCAAGTGTATCCAATCGTCGCATTTTCCTCGACTATGAAGGGTGCGTGATCAGTAAAGGGGACGATAGACTACGAACATTTCCGTTTCCAACGCGGCGACCTGTATGTTCCCTTCCTTTCTCGCTGAGATTAATACGTCATGTCGTATGATCCAGACTCAAGCAGAACTTATGCGATGTCTACAAGAATTGGTTCGAGTCAAAGTTTCTCACCTTACAGAAGAGGCCCTCCGTGCTCAGGATGAGGCCTACCTTGCCTCCCTTCCGAAGCCAAAAGTCCTTCCGACGCAATCCGTTGTTGAAAGTACCGAGAGGCCTAAACCCGCCCGCCTGAGCAAAGAAGAGGAAGCCTACCGCGAAAAGTGGAGTCGATTGCTCGACATGATCTCCAAAGGCCGTCTTGACCCTCTGAAGAGATTCTGGGAACGTGAAGGGAAAGATGTTGGTGGTGTTGATGCACCGATTCCGGAGTGGACGGGGGACAGAAGGGCGTCACTTCTTCAGGTTGCAGCACAAGCGGGACACGAGGCGATCGTACACTGGTTGCTATTTGATTTACACGCCGATCCGACGACACCCGTTTCGCTTATGTGGACAAAGGAGGGTGGAGAGGAGTCAGACGCGTCTGATGTGGAAGCACCTCCTCCTGGGTCTCGGCGTACGGCGTACAACTTAGCACGATCTCGCGCAGTGCGCGACGTGTTTCGACGGTGTGCAGCAGACCATCCCGCTTGGTGGGATTGGTTTGGCGCCGCCCACTTACCGAGTGCGTTGAGCAAGGAGAAGGAGGAAGAGAGGGACGACAAGAAAAAGCAGAGGAAGAAAGGTCTGAGGGACAAAATGCGGGAAAGAGAAGCGCGAGAGCGGGAACGCGAGCGAGAGAAAGGCCCAGAACCGGCCGCTCCAGTCGAAGAGCCACCGAAAGCCAAGGAGCCATTGAACGGCCCCCAGAAACTCGGGGGCACGTCTGGCGCCATGGATGGCATTGCTGGACTAACACCAGAGATGAGGGCAAAGGTGGAACGAGAGCGAAGGGCTCGTGCAGCCGAGGCCCGGCTAAAGCTACGAGCATAACTTGTTGGGTTACAACGTACTTGAGCTGCACTTAACTTTAGTCTCAAGCCAGTAGACTAGTTTGTTCGATCACCGAGACACGTGATTGAACGCGGTTGCGCGTGGGTCACGTGCCACATCAATTATGATCTCTCTTTGTTGAAGACACCGACGAAGGCGAAATGGCCCCATCAAAACACACTCGCATCGCCAGCCCCGACAGCGACGACACAGAACCAGACACCCCCAAACCAAATCATCGACAAGGCAGCAAGAAGCGCCTCAGTGACGGTCATGGACTTGAAGCTGAGCGTAGTTTCGCATCAGATTCCGGACGCGCTCCCTTAAGGGCAGTCAACGTCAATGACGACGCGGCAGAGAAAAGGCGGCGGAGAAAGAGTACTAAACTGGCTATTATCGACAACGCGGAGGCAGGTCCTTCCTCCGGCGAGCGGATGGGCACTGGAGAAAACTCTAGAGCTGCACTCGCAAAGCAGAAACAACAACAACAGCTCAATTCGGCGGTACCTCCGCCGGTCATAAACGTTCCCTTGGACGTTATGAACTCGAACTTCGAAGAGTGGATGAAAATGGCTACC
>JBBPTY010001193.1:0-10855 GCA_038094335.1 Tylopilus aff. striatulus | reverse complement strand
TTACTATTCTTATTTTATATTGTAGTGTTGGATTCAATCCAAAAAAGGTACTTTAAGAAGCACTGGAGTAAAGATCTTTATCAGAAGGTGTTAGTCAATGCAAAGAAATTGGTAAATATAACTTCATGAATATAAAGATCTCTGATTGGAGTGTAGTTTCAATAACCTTTAAAAGCTATATGATGACAAGGGCCTATCTTTTGTTAGTTGACATTAGGAAATTGGTGAAGAGATGATATTTGATAATATTTCTAGGTAAAGGTAGTACCATTTTAAAATGCAAAATAAACTAGCCAAGAATCATTATTTTTAATGCCAAGGGTACTTATTTTTTGTATCAGTACAAAGTTTTATACATATATTATCAATATCTAGATATATTATTACCTCATGTTAGAACCATGCAGTCCACCTTCCCACCCATCTCTGATCCCCTTACCCTGACCCCTCCTCACCCCCTAGACCTTCCCTCTGATCCCTGACACCCCTGATACCATCCTCTGACACCTCCCTACCTCCTCATCACCTCCAATCCCCATTGAGATCCCCTTGACAAACTTCCAATCTGTTTTGAGCTCACATAGTCTGTTCTAGGAACCTCCATACCCCCTTTGGCTTGTGACCTCAGCTAAGCATCCCCATAGCATCCCCACATCCCTCCCTGTTCCCCTGTCATTGGCCCTGACACTAGATGACATCCCTGATCTGCCTCCTATCCTCTGATATCCCTTCAGTTGTTACAACCCTTCCTTTGTCCCTAGTTCCACCTTGTGCCTTCTCTGAACTTCTCCTGTACATCCTCACCCTCTAGATCTTAGATTATGAGCCTATAAGCCTAATGGCCTCAGCTACCTCCCTTTTGTACCCTATGAATACTTCCATTGATTCATCTATTGACCATTCCTTGTATAGCTTATTCATTCATAGTATTCCTTGCTTGTACCCTATGAATCCTACCTTGGACTTCATTCCTTTCTACTTACCATTATCCATAGTTCATTTCTCCTTTTGGACTTCATCCAGACTTAGTATATAAGATCCCTGTAGTACTCCTTTGTACCCCAGTTCAGTTATTTGAATTGTCTAGCCCATCCATACAATTGAGTCCTTCTGCTCATTGCAACCTCCTTGACCCTCCCTCCGAGTGAGTACCCCTTGGGGACTCATCTCTCTTCCCCATACCTATGCAACAAGGACCAGACCTGAGCAAGACATGACACATAAGTCCTATGCCAAGGTTCCTTACCCCTCTAGCCTCTCCCTTGGTGCTCTGACCCAATCCTGACATCACTATTGACCCCAATGTTTCCCATCAATTCCCAATCAGTCCCCATCCCCCTTGTCCTCTGAACCTCTTGAAGACCAAGAGAGAGAATCCTTGGTTTTCCCAAGTTCCAACCCTGCTCCTAGATCTCCACAAGGCCTGTGGCACCTCTGTCTCTGCCCAGGACCTCCTAGGGAGTAATCCCCTATAAACTCCTATAAGAAACTCTGAACTTTGCTCCTTGCCAACAGGACTTCCATCAGCCCTTCAGAAGTCCCTCAGGAGTTCATCCCCCAACCCCTTGTACCCTTAAGGTACCCCCTCTACACCACCCTTGTCCCCTCTCAGAATCTCCTTCCCTATGATATCCTTCTCCTTCAATGGAGATGGAATTTGACAGGTGGGACACTTTTGACTTGGGGCATCACTGGGATTTACCAGGGACCTGTGAATGAAAAACTGGAAACTGGGGCTTTGTAACCATAGAGAGCTCCTTGCTCCTACACTAGCACCTAAGCAACTCCCTCAAGAATAATTTCATTAATCCCTTGAAGGTCACCAAACTTGCCAGCAAAAATCTATGTTGTTTGCAAGATATACTTCTGGAAGAAGAGGTCATTTTCCTTGATGCCATCAATCAGTCTCCCTCAATCATGGCAATCTTCAATGCCCTTCAGAGCAATGCAAAGCATGTCACATGGGTCAAGCATACTTGTGAGCAGAAAGCATGTGGGGAGTAATCTTGTAGATGTACAACTATGTTTTACTTTGTTGTATGTCATTCATTTATCATTCATCTCAATGTATACCCAGTCACATGGTCTATTCATATAATTTATTGTCACTATCAAAATTCTTGACCTGCATTCCCAACAGATGCTTGGTATAGTCTCTCCACATCTCCTCTGCAATTCTGTCCCTCATCACACTTGCTGCATTATGATCCCATGTGTTAACAACACTATTATTAAGTACATGGCCTGCATTGTCCTCATCTAGACCCTCAAGGTCATTTTGCTTGTCCTGCTTGTCCACTGACTCATCCACTAACTCATCATCACTTTCAGGGATCTTTTCATTTTCTGTGAGTTCATGGCAATGTATGTTATTGTGAAGGGCAGCAAGGGTAGTGGGTAGTTAGGTTTGGACCTCCAGGCTATATTCTACTGGGAGATGAAGGACATGATAATGGCACTTTACAATGTCAAATATGTGTTCAATTGCATTACATGCCAATGCATGTCAAAGATTAAATACTTCTTTCTTGTTTCATGGCCTAAGAGTAGATTAGAAATAAAAGAAAAACAAGAATGAAGATACATCTGACTGGCCCATGCCCACTCAGCAAGGTGGTAACAGACACCACAATATGATATGAGGAGTTGGGGATGAAGTGGGTAACTGGCATCAGCAAGAAGATATTTCTCTGTAGGGACACAGATTTTTTGAGATTGCATCATCATAGATGCATGAGTCCATGGCTGATCCCTCCCATCTGGTGAGCATGTAGGTGAAAAACAAATCAAAGTTGCAGATGAATTCTATGACAGAAACCCTTTGCAATTTTGGTAGTTGCTATGTTCACACAAGAGAGGGGGATACTGGAATGTGAGTGCCATTGATTGCTCCAACTACATTGCAAAAATAAGACCAAAAATTGCTATTTTGACAGATTTTTGATGATGTGCTTTCACCTGTTGGAAACTCAACAAATGCTGGATAAAAGGGGGTGTCAGAAAGCATATATAGTATCTTCTTGAAGTATCTACAAACAAATAAGTGTGGTTTGAGATTGATTGTAGTTTGACTCACTGAGATATTGTGTTGTTAGAGCACTGGAAGCACTCCCTAATATGTCTTGTTATCAAGCCAGTCACACAGGTATACAAAAAAATTGCTATTTGTTCTTCAGGTGTGACACCATTTCTGCTATCAGTGAGTCTGATTGAGTGCAAGTAATCAACCAGTTGAATAAATGTGTGCTTGTAAAGCCCAAGTTCTGAGTATATCCAATCTGGATGTCTGCTGATCAGCTCAAGGACCCACCAGTAACCTAAGAGCACCAAGGTGTGATAGGGTATGCATGTCTGGGGCTGGTCAATGTTGATTCTGGACATGATCTCAAGCAGAGTGATGAGGAGGGTATGTATTAGCTTCACCAAGTGAAGGAGAAGCTCTTAGTGCACATTGTCATTCAATAGATTGTTGTGATTAGTTGGAATCATGGCAATGCTAGTTTACATGGCTACACTAGACTACCCTCACCAGTTAGATCTCTGCCCAAACATGGGTGGGGATTCCAGGTTCTCAGGACTTTCTAGGTGAACAAAAAATGCTTACAAATGCCATCCTGTATGAGCTCTGATCTTGGTTGCTCAACTGACTGGGTGCTGCCTTTTAGCTCAAGATATTATTCTTTGTACTAGAATAAATTGCATATTAGAATTGTCTGAGTTGTCATAGCATATTGAAATACATACAAGGTCTTCTACATGCTTAATGGCCTTATCATATAGGTCTTTTCCCTAGTAGCACCATATATGATTAGCTTTTTGAACAGGGTCCAATACTTGACAATGTTCATTAGCAACTTTGTTGGATCAAAGCAGTTCATGTACACATTGCCATGATGTACACATCATTATTTGCACTTCCCTAATAGTACTCTGCAATTTTTGTTGCCTCAGCTTCAAGTCTCATCTGAAAGTCAATGTAGTCAAGCTTGGTGCTTCAAGAATGCCAAGCTTTATGTAATGCCTCAAGTGTGGGGAGAGTGAGATGGATTGCAGGACCAAGGTCAGATGAGAATGACTACTGAGCTTTTTCAGCTTTGCACAAAAGTGCAAGAAGAACATGGACATGTGTTTACTCATCATTAGTCAGCTGGAGATTCATCAATTTTTTTCTCTGGCCACAATCTCACTCTGTAGCAGCTAGCTCATGTATGAAGGAATCAACATCATCTTTGAGTGTTTTTACATGCTCAAGTATCAAGAATGTGGATGACCAGCAGATGGGCATGTCAAGTAATAATTGAAGTGGCTGTTTATGAGATGGGTGGTCAGGTTTGCCTTGCACTTGAATTGCCAGGAAAAGCTAATTTTGTTGGCTGAAGACTATTCTTTCACTGCAATTGTTCAGACTACTCCAACTTCATCCCATTGTATACCTCATCTTATAATGAGATCATCATCAGGCCTTTGGGGGTCATAAGTCTTTGATTTTCTATGTACATTAAGCAGTGCTTGGATTGCCAAGTTGACAACATGAGTGAGACATCTACAAGACTTTGTTAGCCATGCAAGCTCATAAGAAGTAAAATCTAGCTTACTACACACAGTGCTGTTTGCCATGGTATGGTTTTTGTATTGCTTGCTCAAGCTACTTTGCAAACTTGGTCATTATTGTGTCCATATTTTTTGTGTTATCACATATTACATGACCAATCTATTATTAGATTAGTACTAAACATTGTGCTCAACTTGAAACTAACCTTATGAGATATACATGTATCTAATTGTACAACAACTTTATATAGGGCTTGGCCAAATCAGACACCATTGTGGGCATTGTTGAGTTGTACAAATCTGAGAAGCATCATATGAACATCCCAAATACCTGATAATTTCTCCTCAATCCAGGATTCTGTCATAGTAAAATAGGTATTGACATTGGATGCTTGCCAGGCATCATAGGTCAAATTAACCCAGCCCTTTACTAAATCATCCCAGTCAGGTAAGATTAAGATGTAGCATAGATGCCAAGTGAATACCTACAAGTAACCATGTGTGCAAAATGTATGTTTGACTTTTAAACATTTCAATAATACTGTGGTGCATGGCTATTTGATTGGGCATTTTCACACCTAATGTTGCACAAGAGGAAATACTAATCATGTTTTTTAATGCAGGATGCTTGAGTGCAGCAATTGCCTGGTCAGTACTAATAAGCCACTGGATCACAGCTTTATAAAATAGATCACCACTAATGGAAAAATAGCCTCCTTGGATGGTGTTATGATCACCCCCCCCTTTTTCTCTTCATCTCATGACTCATTCCCCTATTGTCATCTTCTGCTTCTATCATACTTAGTTACTCAGCAGGATGTATCATATGACTTCTGGATTGGTTGTCTATATCATATGATGACTCTCTTATTTCCTCTATTGGTGTCATATTTCATTCCCCAACCCACCCAACTTTCTGAGATACCCCAAACCCTGCCCTAATACATTCCTGCATACTCCATGTTGTGCACCTCAAACACCATATTGTGGCCTTTGGACTGGATTCTGATTGGTCAGTTAAATACTGGAACCTCAACCACCATCTATGATCTGCATATTCAATGTGTTGTGCTATAAGGCAACAAATATCTCTTGCAGCTACTTCAAGGGAGAGCCTAATGCAAGCAGGAAAGAGAAAGAAGGGGTGAGTGATTGTCCCAAAGGGTTCCAACTCAATCCACTCAAAGGGAGTGGTCTAGACAAGAGAGAACACTAAGAACTAAGTCTTCCAAGTGAAGACTGCCCAACTCGACCAAAATATGATGAGTCCAAGTGACTCTGAGTGCAACTACATGGAAATAGGGGCTACCAGACTGGACAAAGTACCAGCTGGGCACAAAGAAAGATGAAAGATGAGATACAAAAGACCTACTGTGGTCACTTACTGTTGAGCTTCCCCAGACACTCACTAGTGGTCTTCTCGAATGGGGAAAACTGTCTATTAGGTAGTGCATACATAGTTTTATAATCTGGGCATACCCAAGACTGTCAATAAAGAAAAACTAATAAAACAGCAGCCACATGCACTGGGCATCGAAGCGATACCTTCCAGCATGTATATGGCAGGTAAAATGAAAGAGTCTGAACCTAATATCAAAGGTCCAAAGGTCCAAATATACCCGACCACTCTGGGGGTCTAGGTCCGAGTCAGGGGCACCAGAATGAAGTGCAATGCAGTAAAACTGCTCAGACTATCTGTGAATGAGTGAAATAAGGTAAAACAAACTGTTTTCCATCAAAATATCCATCTGGTTTGACATCCTGGGCTGATATCATCAGATCCAGTTGACCAGACTGGGCCAAACACCTCAGACAGACTCAGACTTTCTTGGCATGGCTTGGCACTTTGTGCAGTGGACACCAGGCAACCTAGAATACTAGAAATCATGCAAAATGGGACTTACAACTGTAGCAAGCTCCTTGCTCCTATAGCACTTGGATTGACAAGAGTAGTCTTGAAGATGAGGGTCAAAGGTGCTTATCATAGAAGGGTGCTCAGCTGCCATGTTACTGAGTAAAGTTGGAGGTTGAAGATTGTGTTGATATAGGACTCTTTCTAGATAGGTGGAAGTAAAGATTGATGTATTTCACTAGTCAAGGGATAGGCATAGGGATAGAGCCTAGGAGTGACAATGGTTGACTGATAGGTGAAAGGTATGAGGCAGTAGAAGACAAGGGACTAGGTTAAGAACAAGTCCAGAGAGTCTAGAGATGATCTGGGGAGTTGGTGAAAGTCAAGAAGATCTAGCTTAGGGTTTCCTAGGTAAACTGAAGGGGTTTATATACTGGAAGAGGAGAATGCATAGACCAGGTGCTGAATGTGGATAAAGGGGTTCTATGGAGATAAGAAGACAAATGGGGTTAAAGTGAGAAAGTGAAGAAGGAAAAAAGTATGGGAATCAAAAAGGAAGTAAAGAGAAGCATCTAGCTTCTAGAAGTGGAGTTTCAGTGGATATAATAGTGAGAGTCTTCTGGGGTTTCTGATGGGAATAGAAATGTTGGTCCCTAAGCTAGACACTGGTTCTTGAAGGGATTTAAAAGGACTTAAGAAGTTTAATTGTTTCAAGGTTGAAAGGACTGTGGATATGGATGGGGGTGGGTGGAGCATTAATGGTGATTAGAAAGTGTTGGTTTCACAAGTGAAAAAACAGTATATGTGAGTGGAATGGATGGGGCATTGGTGATGGTTAGAAAAAAGAGTAGCCCACTAAGGCAGTGTAAAAAACAAATATCTTGTAAGCTGGCTCCAAGAAAAAACCAGAGACAAGGAAAAAGAAAGAAGGGGTGAGATATTGCCCAAGGGGTCTCAACTCAATTGGAATGGATGGTGTTGCTCAACCAGAGCTCAGTATGAAGAAATAAGGCAATGCAGAAATCCAGACTACCTTGCAGAAAGTAGAAGATTTCTGACTGGAGTTGGCCCAGGAATAAAAGAAGAAAGTGCCCACAAATGGTTGTGGCTGCCTCTAGTATCATCTAGCAGGCAAATGCAGATGACCCAGACATTTACAGGTCACCAGCAACCACAGAAAACAGTATTTCAACCTTTCAGAGATCTGAAATATGCAGGAAAACAGAAAATGAAAGAAAAAGACCTCTGTGGTCACCTGAAGCACTCCCCCCAGACACAGACACTGAGGGAGAGTGGAAAACTTTTTATTTAAAGTCCAATGGACAAGCTTTATAGTCAGGGCACACCCTAGACTGAAAATGGTAAAGTATGAGAAAAAAACAAACTGCCACAAGGGTTGGCAGGCTAAGCAATGTCAAATAAATGATCTGGTAACATCATGTGAAGTCACCAATCACTAAGGTAAAAATCCTATAAGTCTCAAAAATTCCAGTTGATGTCTATGGATGGAATTTTGTGGAATAAAACCCAGACCCTCATGGATGGACTCTGGACACTTGGATGGTCTTGCTGCAGAATGGCAAGAAACCTGTGAAGTCAGAATATCCCTGGAATGGCACTTACAAGCCCACAGAGTGCAGAACTCCCACTGCAGATTGTAACACAATGCCTAGTGATAAGTGGTTGACTCATGGTTGACTCATATATCTCCTTTGACTCTCTTCTAGCATTCCTTGCTAGCAACTTCTTCAGACCAGTACAATTCTTGTTTTCCCTTTTGCTTTAGATCTTTTATACCTAACTCCAAACATAGTACAGCATATAAAGTCCTTAGACACACTCTATAAACCTCATTTGTATATCAACTCTAAAACAGCCAATCAGACCCTCTTCCTCTTTGACTTAGGCCAGACTTGAGCAAGGGCATGACATACATGTCCTGTGCCAAGGCCCTGACCCTGCACCCCTTCTTTCATACTTCCCCCTCCTTGACTATCCTCCATCCTTCACCTCAGACTTCTGTCTAAACCTCTGTGCATCCTTTCCCAAACCTCTGTGAACTAACATCCAAACCTTTGCAGACTCATGTCCAACCCCCTCCTGACCCTACTCATCCCACTCCCTTCTCCATACCTCTACCCTAAACTCCTCCCCATAATCTCCAGCAACTGGTTCTGACAATTGGCTCTTGTACTATACACAGACATGGTCCATGCACCACTCCATACCCTATTTAGACCAGGGTTCTACCACCTGTACACCCTAAGCTAGTTCTACTCAAATCTTACACTGTAATGTTCTTCAGACCCTAGTCTTCAGAACTTCCCTCACCCACTCACCCTAGCTTCCACCTAGTCAGGTTCAATCCCTACTAGGTCACATCCCCATCTCTCAGTAATGAGACTTCTGTGTGCCCTTCTGAGTAGACAGAACCCTTGATTCTAGTCTTTGAGTTCTTGCTTGTTCCTACCTGGACCAAGTGTAACAGGTGGTATGGATTGAAGGTGTGACATGAGTTGTCCCTGCCTTTGAGTACTGGAACTTGTTCCCTTTTCTCTGTGCAATCCTTTGGAAGCATTGACACAAATCCATTCATTGCTGCCCATTGCAAGTATGTGACCTAAGTATAGGACATAAAATTTAGAACATATTAAGAGTACTTTACAATGTCATTACTCAATGATAGCACTCAAGATAACACTGTAGTATTGACACCTCAGGAACAAAAGATACAATATGTGACACTTTGCTAGAAGTGCATTAATATCAATCAAATAACCTATAAATCTAAATCAAAGAACTTACAAGCATTTCTTACAGTTATGAAACTTCTTATTGTTTTCACCAACATAAGTTGGCATGAAGAACTCATTGATATCATGGGTATGATACTCACAAGCTGAAGTATCACCAATGTCAATTACCTTAATGTCATCAAGGAGCCCATCTGGGCCAATTCTATCTTGAGTGATCATAGATGAAGGAACTATTCTGACTAAAATAAGTAAATAGCATTAATATTCAATTGACACTTACCATCATGATTAGATGTGCCAGCAGCCACAGAACCTGTCTGGTTATTCATGATGAGATCAATGTGTGTCTTTTTAGTAGTATCTATAATATGGAGTTTAGCAAGTTCAATCTCATGAAACAACAATAATATAGAACTCACCCCTGCTCAGCTGGGTCAGGGACTCAATATCTTCATCTAAAATGATGGCAGTGGCACCAGTCTTGCACTTGTGGGTGGGTAGTAACTCAGTAAGGGGTAAGTCATTGTCTGGCAAGAGTGTTGGGTTGGACTGGTTGTTGCCAGGCTGATTGGCACCTGCAATGGATTGGTGGGAATGTGTCACTGGTATGGCTGCATTGTCTCAATTGCATAATTGAGCCAATGGTACAATGGCCCACTTTGGTTGAGATGTTTCATTTTTCATGTCAGTAGTGTCTTTATGGGGAAGAAGAACAAGTGATACACTAAATGTGATAGGGGCTGCATGGTGGGTGGCTGTTGACAACTGTACAGTTTATGTGATCTATGCTGGGGCTCAGGCCCAAGGCCAAAGGCCCACCAGACATGAGACCTGGGCCATGGGCCATATAAAGCCCTAGGGTGGGCCAGGCCAGGCTTAGGCTTTGAGGGCCAGGCTGGGCCAGGCTCAGGGCTTGAGCCTGAGCCTGGCACATTACTAGCACTGATAAGGCAATACTCAGGACTAGGACACAAGTTAGGTGTATAATTGTACAAAACAAGCATGAGAAATACAAGTATAGAAGTGTTATGATTTATATTGTGAACAGAGTTGAAATAAGGGCTGGTCAAAGAATGTAAAAGAACAACATAGAACAATGAGTAAAGGGAACATATGACTATTGTGAGAGAAATGGTCAGAGGAGGCATCACCATAGCAACAGGAACAAGAGAGTATCAATAGACCAACCTAGACCTTTGGATACAACTTGTGACAGAGCAGCTTTCCAATTAAGTAAAGAATACTATCAGCAAAAGAAGAAGGAAAAAGAGGTCAACTGTAACATTACCCCCTTTCTACATTTGAAGTACCACTTCAAATCAATCTCTTGCTTCATATCTGGGGAAGCCAGAGGTGTTGGCATAAGTGGAATTGTCCCAAGAGGTGTCTTCTTTGATGACCTCTGTGACAAGAGTGGGGGGTGGAAGAAGAGAGTCTATCTGCTAGTGAGACAGGGCCTGTTTGTTGTTGGTTGTGTAGCCAGCCAGAGTAAATATGTCCATTGCTGGGGTGAGAGCTAATGGGTTGTTGTCCAAAGGGGTGGGTAGAGGTGTGGGTAGGACAATGGGCTCAGGGACAAAAGTGGGATGGCAATGGCAGTTGGGGACTTGTGATATCAAAGGTGGGGAGTGAAATAGGGGGTCTTAGTAGAAAAAGAAGGAGTTTTGAAGAAGAAATGGTGGTAGAGTTGCTTCAG
>JBBPTY010001192.1:0-10858 GCA_038094335.1 Tylopilus aff. striatulus | reverse complement strand
CCAGTATATAAAGACCTCTGTAACTACTGTACTCCTCAGTTCGAATATCGAATAAGTCCCTCCATCGAATCCTCTGAGCTTTAAGCTCTACTCTGACCTTCTGACCTCGAGGACGGCGTGCACAAGGATGCGACACACAAGTCTTGCACCAAAGATCCTTGCCCCTTTACTCTTACCCTCTCCGATACTTTCTGGGCCATTCCAGTCCCCGGAACCTTCTGACCCCCAAGATTCACCTGGAGGAACCGGGCTTGACAGACTCCTCCAAACCAAACCAAAAAAAAGATTCATTGGCAAGTGTTCCCAGCACTTTCATCGTGTAAAAGTTGTCATGCCACACCTCGTCCATGGACTCGGGATCATTACAATATGGTGCTTGGAACATTCTACTCCGACCCTCCGAATTTCGGAGCACATAATCACCGCTTTTCGTATGGGGTTTGCAACGATTCAACGTTCCTCCCTTGGTGCTGTTCCTAAATTCGATCGAATGTATGGTTTTATTCCTTTGTCAGCATTGCCTTGAATGGGACAAATCCAGCCAGTATCCCGGCTTTTGTCACAGAATTGACATTTTCATGCCACTGTACCATGAGAATATAAAGGTCGCTCAGAAAACCCACCACTTTGCACTTCGTGTTGGTATCTGCTGTCGTCTCTGCTGGTCGTTGCAGACGTCGTCGTTCTCCTTCGGCCTCCAAAGCCACTGATACTACTCGACTCGTCGGTGCCCCATAAATTTCTTCGATACACTTCTGTATTGCCCCTCCCCCTCCCCGCGACGGCAATTCTAACAATGACGCAGCCAGCAGAGCTCGCTTCATTGAGCCCTAGCGTTCCGGTCTCTAGCAGTACCTTGGTGTATGACTTGGACATTTTTCTACTCGCTGTTCTGCTCGCCTTTTTCTTGTTCAATGCTCCCCAAGCACTGGCATACATCGCAAATAACCGTTTCAATATGTTCCAAGGATATTTCTTGCGCTCCGCGACCCCGTTCAGGATGTATCAACCCCCCTCTGAAACGATGCTACAATCCAAGGAGGAACAGCCGGAGGAATATTCCATCCCTACTCTTCGATCGATTGTGGGACTCAACAAACCTTGGTACTTTCCGATGCATTTCTCTCTCAGACACCCCACCGCAAGCGTCATGCAGTATCGAATTATGGGAAATTACAGCTTGGTACAGATCTCTCTGATGGCAGTATACACCACCGCAATCTTTCTAGTTGCGTTTTACCAATCGAACCCACCAATCCCCAGCGTATTGGGTGGGTTATCGCGTCTCAAATTCCCTTTGTGTATGCTTTAGGGACAAAGAACAACGTAATTGGAACGCTCGTTGATGTTGGATATGAGAAGGTCCGTATATATGGACCCGAGCTGGAGCATTTAGCCTGACGTGCGGTTCAGCTCAATTTCCTTCATCGACACGTCGGACGCCTGACTGCAAATGTCCACGCCATGGGATACAGTACGTCTCTTCTCCTTATGGTGCATATGGGTGAAGTTCATCTGAATCTATCCCGGTTTGTCTTCACAGTATATAAATGGAACTTGGGAGGCACCATCTCGCAAAAGTTTGCCATGCCATATATCCGCTGGGGCTTCGTTGCTCTGGCCTGTTTCGATTTATCCGGGCGAAATCCTACAATATTTTCTTCGGAACGCACGCCATAGGATTGATCGTGACGTTGTTTGCTGTAGGTAATTCATCCATTCCTTTGTTTACACCGCTGACTGCTGCCACCTGTGGGTATGTTACCACCAGCTAGTTTGCATTCCTTATGTTATCGCGGCTTCTGCGGTGTATGGCCTTGATCACATTCTACGCGCTATTAAATCCCGCATCATGTCTGCAAACATTCGAACGATTCCAGAGATGGGGCTCACTCGGGTGGATATTCCTTCCCTGAACACCGGCTGGCGCCCCGGCCAACATGTTCGTCTGCGCATTTTATCCACTGCGATGGGTCTTTGGGGAATGACCCAGGCACACCCGTTCACAATTGCCAGCGCAACCAGCACGGCGGATGGTCTGGTTTTGATGTGCAAGACCGGAAATTGGACAAAAAGTTTATACAAACTAGCGGAGACATCTGGGTATGATGAACAGGATCGCGAAATTGGCAGAAAGGTTAGAGTGATGATTGAGGGTCCATATGGTTAATGTTCAAGCTATTGACCCCGTCGATTAAACTAACTAACTTGCGTGATATAGGCGGTGTTGGTAACACCACCGTTTCGAACTATTCTGGGGCAAGGTGACAGTGGAGTGATGTTCGCGTTGTCTGTTGTTCAGGACCTCGGTTTGGCTGATAACAGAAGCAGGATGAGGGCAATTGAAATTGTTTGGAGCATTACGGACCCGGGTTCGTACTTCCATTTGCACACCTACAAGCGACTGACCCACCCTCTAGCTACCTTGGAGCCATTCCTTCTTCTCCTTTCCACACTCGTGTCTCAAAGCGGTCCCACTAAAGTTCGCGTCTCGGTGTTTTATACACGTGCTACCACATACTCATTCGAATGTCTTTCTCTCCTACCCGGCATCATTCTCACTGCTGGACGTCCCAACATCAGGAGGCACTTGGATGGGCTTGTCGCATGCATGATGTGTGAAGGCGACGCAAACGGTGCCTTCGTCGCTGTCTGCGGACCTGTGGGCCTTAGCGAGACTGTTGCGAATACCATCAGGACCTATGATGTCACGTCGAAGAAAGCGATCGGTGGGATCGGGTTCCATGAGGAGTGCGTTTTCTCTTTCAAATGTCGACCGATGCAACTCTGACTGACACACGTATCGTCATGTCTGCTAGGGTCTTTGTGTAATGAACTATGTTCTGGAGTGCTGGATTTTGTGGACTCGTTCTGGGAATGTTTTTTTTACCAAGTTGTCATTGGAACTCGTTGAAGTTTTGTGCTGCTCAGAAATGACTGCATTTGTCTGCGGCATAGACAATGAATAAAACAATGGTCGTAAATTAATCCGTATCCATGTCACTGAACCCTATGGCCGTCAAGCGACAGACTGCCACCAGTGCTGGCAATGAATGGAGTGACTCTTGCCTCACTTCACGTCAGTCAAGATACTGTCAACACGTACCATTTGGAAGTTGATACACGTGGCCCAGTCCCTCCACGTTTAGAACTGGAGAAGTGGGAGTTAACATGCTGAATCCTTTGTGGTATGGGTAATTTATCGAGTTCGAACCCCGTCACCCCTGCATGACAACGAAATAACTTGGTTATCCTAGTATACGGAACAGTACAGCCTACATTCTACTGAGAACATTTCAAGCCGACCAAGAACTCACATCATAGCCTCGTGATACTCCACACTAGCAACCATACTCCACTATCCCTGTCCCCTTCGGACTTCACTTGTACCAAAGTCGATTCGAATCTCACGCTATCGGAATGGAAGACCGCGCCATCAAAGTCGCCCGTGTTATTCGTCGGATCGACATCGGTCGTAGCCTCAGTCGACGGTCCCAGCCACATCTCCTTCCATGAGTCTGGATTATGGCAGAACATCTTCACGTCCTTGTCAGATATCTTGTCTGAAAAGATACCCTTATCGGGCATTGCGATGTGGGAGCCAAATATGATACTCCCAGTCTCAGGAGACAAGAGGTGTCCCAAGGCATGTGCCACTCGACGCTGATTTATCTCTGAAAACAGCTTCACAGAAAGGCTGTCAGTATTATTCAATTGAAGTAAACGAAATGAAGCTGACGTGGAAGAATGCAGAAGCCCAAATCACCGAGATTTTTCCGCGGAGATCGTTCAGAGTACGGACACTCGCCAGATTCACCTCAGGATGAGCCTCCACTCCATCCTTGAAAGGGGACAGGAAAGCTGGATCGAGGGCGTCACCAGCAACGAATGTTGCCGGAAAGGACTGGGGGCTGGAGCGAAAGAGTTTGTGCCCGAGATCCCAAAGCTCTAACCATGGTTCAGAAATTGATTGTTGACAGCTGGTGGAAAAGAAGTTTGTCTTTGAATTTCACCTTGCCTTAGATCTGATGCAACGATTTGGTCTGCAGGGTAACCGTCCGACGCGACTTTGCGTGCGTCGTTACCAACTAGGAAGTTGAGATCATAGTACATGTACTAGTAGACGTGTGAACGACATACAACAACATCCCATGTCCAACAGCAAAGCCCCTTTGCGTTCTCGGCCGAGTTTCAAAACATGCTTGTAAATTGGCATTTTGGAAATCTTGAGCCTTTTCAGATACATGTGGCAACGTTCTCCAGGATATGGTAACGAGCGTACTTGGTAAAGTTGAAGGAGCGTATGCAAGGATAAGGTGCTACCTGTATACAAGTTCAGCATCGCGTTTTACAGCAGAAGTGCTTGGTACCCACTGCGTATGCTTGCGCTTGAACATCCAGGATGTGTTTCTTAAGTTCGTCGTCGTGGTGTATACCAGTAGCGGACTTGAAGAACACCGCAGATTCCGCATTGAGGACGTAGAGACTAGAATCCAACGGAGGTGCTATCTTCTTATCGGGGTGTTGATCCATGGCGAGGGCGACACTTTCAACGCTGTCAGCGCAATGACAAAGAACCCTCAGACGTGCCGGTTATACCGGTGATACGGAGGTAGCCGGGAATGGAATATTGAATGCTTCTTTCCATCAGACGGGCATCATTCAAACCACAACGCCATCCGGTACCTACTCAAGATGATAACCACAGCCCTCACTGAGCTCCTTCGCATACGGATGTATGTACCTCCTGTTGAGCCGAGTGCTGACATGGCTCACATTTGTAGACCCGTCGTGCAAGGCGGAATGCAATGGTAAGTATGGCGCTCACATACTTGCAACTCCATGAGGACTTATCATATTATAGGGTCGGTACACCTCCACTCGTCTCTGCTGTATCCAATGCCGGAGGACTCGGTGGGTCCAAAACCCATCAGATTGTGCAATATTGCATAGCCAATATTATCGTCATTAGGCATCCTGACAGCACTTACTCAACCAAGTCCCGATGCCCTGCGCACCGCCATCCGCGAGACAAAGGCAGCTACTGACAAACCGTTTGGTGTTAATATTACCCTCCTCCCCACTATCAATCCCCCAGACTATGAAGGTTACGCTCGCGCGGCGGTCGAGGAGGGTGTTCGCATTTTCGAGACGGCCGGTAACAACCGTCGGTGCTCTACTTTGTTCTAATATTTTCCCACGTCTAATGATAAGCTACAGCCGGAAAGCTTATTAGCTTCTTTAAATCACATGGATGCATTGTACTTCACAAGTGCACAACCATTAGACATGCGAAGGTTAGGATGGAGCTGTCTTCCCCTCCCTTGGCATTCTGATACATTTTTAGTCTGCGGAACGGATGGGTGTGGATGTTCTTAGCATCGATGGGTTTGAATGTATGGCAAATTTGTTTGTGCTATGATGGGCCAATACTTAATGACCATTACCCAAGGTGCGGGCCACCCTGGAGAAGAAGATATCGGAGGCATTGTGTTGGTAAATAAATCTCGCTTTAAACTAATTGCATTAGTTCTGACTTCGAGTAGCTGGCTAGAGCTGCTACAGAGTTGAAGGTGCCCTACATCGCATCTGGAGGGTTTGCTGATGGTCGCGGTTTGGCGGCTGCCATAGCACTTGGTGCCGCGGTAAGTTTTGCCGTGCACGTTCTCAAATAGTACTGATTCATGCGTCCGTGTTGATAGGGTGTAAATATGGGTGCGTGAATGCATCTCAAAAGACCATTCGGAACCTCTCAAATACACGCCCTAGGTACACGCTTCATGTGTACGGTGGAAAGGTATGCTTGCGATTCTTTCTTTATGTTCTTCCACTGAGAAACAACCAGTCCAATCCACGAAGCCATTAAAAACAAGATTGTCGCTTCCACTGAACAAGACACTATCCACATTTTCCGGACGTTGAATAATACCGCGCGAGTCTTTAAGAATTCGGTTGCAAAGCAAGTTGTGGCACTGGAGCGAAGACCAGGTGGTGCACAGTTCGCCGATTTGCGCGAGCTTGTGTCAGGTGCCAGGGGAAAGGTTGTATACGAGACCGGAGATCCAGAGTATGGGATTTGGACTGCGGGCATTGCCCTCGGTCTCATCAAGGATATCCCTACATGTAAGGTTCTGTTGAGCAGGATCGAGCGCGAGGCGGAAGAAATCATCGTGGGTGTGATGGGACAAATCAATCACAAGTCGAAGCTCTAGAAAGTCAACAATACTCCCGCGGGGCTGTGACGAGCTTGTAGTAATAATTGATATCTCTATGACTCATGCGACATTGGTGTCCTCATCCTGCATTGCTTGCCTGACTTCGTCCCTCCAAATCTCTGAAAATTCAGTTATATTCTTACCCCCACTGAGGCTGAGTGCTTCTATAGGCACCATATTATGTTGATGTACTGGGGCATTGTGTGTCGCAGCTGAGTGCATTGGAGAATCAACTACCCGGAGCTCTGGGAGGCTAGGGGGACTTATGTTGCTGTGGGATAGTTGGTCATGTTCGCGTGTTGTTCGAGTCGAAAGAGTGTGCAGTTCTTCGTAATCAAATAAAAGAGGATCCGTGCGTGGTGCGTAGGGGCTGAAGTCGAGGATATGCCCCCGAGAAAGATCACGGGTGAGTAGAAGATCAAAGACGTCTAATCATGTTGATACATAACGGTCAGATCTCCTCGGCCAGATGGGAAGGTACGTACAGTCCGGTGGGGCCAGTGTCCAATTGGGCCGAATGTTTTCTTCCCACAAATGAAGAACTGTGGCTTTTATCTTGGTCTGTGTCGCCAGATCAATCATGTAATCATAGAAATTCATATCTCTTTGGGAAATTCCTAATATTCAGGATAATTAATGCGGCCATCGATTCGAAGCCAATCTTACGAACCGATAAGTCTGTCGTTCCGCACGAAACATCGTACCTCTCGGCTTCGGTCCACAGGGTACCATTTCCGGAGCACCAACTCCAGGTCGTACAATAGTTGGCTATCTTTCAGGTCATTACAGCCATCGAAGACGCTTTCGACGCTTAAATCATGGGTGATAAAGTCAGAGGACTTCAGAAGAAGATAAACATCAGCGGGGGAAGTGCATTTGAGGGGCGAGGACATTGGCAAGACCCATGCCGCGTCCTGCTTGTCCTGGTTATACACTCAAACAGAGAAAGTGGTAGCAACACACCCTTGGTGACGAGAAATTCAGCTTTGGGAAGACCGCCTGGTATTTGTCAATGGCAGCTCGTATCTTTGTGTCCAACTCCGGAAATGAGAAACGTTGGCCCTCACGTTCCGATGTATCAGAGCTCTCGTCCCCGTCTCTATCTGAAAGTGTGCTCTCGGCGACACTGTAGACGTATCAGGAATGCCGTGAGAGCGCTAGCAGCAGACGAACATGTCTTCAGACCCTTCCGGGACGAATACCCCGTCTGACTCTAGATAACTTTTGAATGATGGATCCAGAGGTCTGATGATGGTGGACCTGATGGATATGGAAGAAAAAAGTGGAAACCAGGAAGAAAACTGAAACGCTAGGATGTAACTTGCGTCGAGCCGGGGAAACATGGTGGGCGAGCTCCAGGACTAGCCTACTTGTCTTGACTCTCTACTACGCACACGTGACTAGCACCAATCATCATTTTGATATTTTCTGCCTATCCTCAGGCTGCACGCTGAGCAGCTCGTCATTGTCGACACTGACGATGGCGTCGGAAATACACTCGTCCATCGACACGGATACATTCACCACGTTCTCTGACGCCCTCCAAGCAGCGGCGCTTACTACCACTCGTCTAACAGCGACATCCCTGCCAGCCGACCTCTCCTTTCACTGTTCTATTGACCCAACCCTTGCCGCTGATGTCGATGTTTTCTCGAACCGTGTTCTTACTTTGGTTAACAAGCTTATTCACGCTACAAGCGGGAAATCAACTCGAATACAAGAAGAAGAGGACATCCTGGATGAATTTGTGCCCAACGTCGTAGACCCGATGGAAGGAATGTTAGAAAGCACAGACGGAGCTCTGGATGTGTTCCTTGGCAAACGAAAAGAACCTGCGATTCACGTTCCCGCTATTCCCGTCGATCCTCACCGGAAGAAACCAAAGGTATGTATCGGCATTTGACCACCCCAAGTCAATTCCACTCACATGACCGACAGAAAGAACCGTTCCGTGGACGACTAGATCCTGCCCTTTCTCATGCCTCCCATATACCAAAACCGCAGCTGTTGTTCAAGCATCCTCTTTCCAACGCTGACGAGTCCCCCTACATCCCTGCAACACGCATACCACACAAATGGTGCGCCAAGGTACCCCTTGGGTACGTTTTCCGTGACGAGATATCAAACCAAGACGCTTGGGATGTCCAGGATGACGACAAAGATGAAGAAGAAAGGAAACGCACGTTACATCCTTATTACTATGAGTTAACACATCCTTCGTATCCCGACCACGTGTTTAGCCCCACCAAGAATCCTTCGTTTCCTTCTCTTGAGATGCCTTCATCAGGGGCTTCAACGTCCTCTCCTTCTCTGACCTTCGTCTCGACCTCCAAAGCCCTGCTCGCCATGGCAAACGCAATCTCCTCAGTAACAGAACTCGCTGTTGATCTAGAACACCATTCATATAGGTCATACAAGGGATTCCTGGCCCTTATGCAGATATCAACCAGACAAGGAGATTTTATTGTTGACCTTTTGGTACCAGAAGTGAGGGAAGGACTTAGACAGGCCAAGGGCAGGGCTATTGGAGAGAGTGAAGAAACACGTGTGGCTAGCGAAGCAGGCACTATCATTGCCAGAGTTTTTGCAGACCCCTCGATCATCAAGGTACGCTCGAGCCCCATCACTTACAACGATATTGATTCAATACTGCCCTTTAGGTCTTCCATGGTGCAGAGTCGGACATCGTGTGGCTCCAGCAAGACTTCAATATTTTTATCGTCGGTTTGTTTGATACTTTCCATGCGTCGAAATTACTGGGTCTGTCGTGCCGCATTTTAACCTAACAATGATTGACCTTGATGCGTTTGCTAGAGTTTCCCAAACACAGTCTCGCTCACCTACTGGGGACTTACTGCGACTTCATTCCTGACAAGCGCTATCAACTCGCTGACTGGAGGATTCGGTCAGCCCTCGGTTTTCTCTCGGTTGCCCTCACACACTAATGTGCTTTGCTTCTCGTTAACTTCACCTCAGACCCCTTCCAGCTGAAATGTCAACTTACGCACGCTCTGACACGCATTTCTTATTGTATATCTATGATATGCTTCGCCTCTCACTGATCGAGCGACAAACCAACGACTCAAATATGACTGATGAAACTGGCCCCCTCGCAGATGCAAGACGAGCGCATTATGGTCATCCTCTTATCCATGGTGTTCTCACCCGGTCTGCTCGTACTGCTCTCAGGCTGTACGAAAATGAAGTATACGATTCAGAGGGCGGCACAGGTTCTAGTGGGTGGGATACACTTGCGAGGAAGTGGAATAAGGCTGGGTTAGTATCTTCGCCTACGCCGACGCGGGGAGCAGAGGTTCAAGTAGCCGTATACAAAGCTGTGCACCGATGGCGAGAAGATACAGCGCGGGAGGAGGACGAGAGTATACGGTCTGTCTTCCATAACCCTTTTCCCCTACGGTTTCTGACAGAGTACTTTCAGATATATCCTGCCGACTCACCATCTGTTCCTATTAGTGGAGCGTCTTCCCGCTACCGTTCAGGACATGCTGTCACTCTTTGGTGGACCCGGAGGTGTTAGTGGAAATCTTCCCCCAGTATTAAAACGCCGGGCAGGAGAACTCTTAGCAGTTATTAAAGGTGCTGCGGAGGCTACCAAATCGGCACTCATTCCACAGGGATCAACAGAGGACATACGCCAGGATGGTGAAATTGGGGGTTCGACATCTGTTGAGGAGTCGAAGGTTATAACGTCTTCATCGTCAGCTACGAAGGCTACAAATGAGTCGCGACTCTGGACCACAACTTCAGCCACTATTTCGTGTTCTTCCCTATTTGGTATTGGGATGTCCGAGGAACGTATTCCACAAAAAGGGGTTACACCACGACCCTCGTTCAACAGCGAGGACACATACCTTGCCAAGCGAAGCATGCTATTCGGAAGTGCACTGGATGAGGTGAGCTCTTAGATCTTATGGCTCAGTGCATGTACCCCTCGTTTTTTCCTTCCGCCAACCTCACAAACTTTTTACACTTCATATCGGTATGCTATAACAATTCCCGCTCTTGTGCGTTATTTTCCGCCCGTGGTCATGCGTAGATATCGCTTTACTGTGATTGGTTCCCTTCATTATGTGATGAGCTACTTCCAGATGCGCAGTACTCACCACTCATGTTCCCCTCTGACTAGACCACCGCGGTTCCTTTGCCTCGCACGACCAAGTCCACTTTTACACACGCAGATGTATCACGTGTTTCCGCCGAAGGCTTCAAAAACCTCATGGAGAAGATTCACAAGACGTTAGTCATTGCACCGGTCGTGTCGATGTCACCGTCCGCGGAAGCTGTTCCGGTACGTGGTATGTTTCCACGTAATTGCAGGAGGCCTTTCGTGGCAATTGGACATCGAAATGACACTGACCGACACACTCATTTAATGCAGACAGAGGCTGTGGGGACGTCTCTTCCGAAAGTTCCCGTAGATTCGGGAGTGGCTGAAGACAATTCCGCTCTATCCGCCGAACATATACCCGCTGGTCCTGTGGGTCAAATTGAGATTCCGTTTGTTCCTGCTCACAAGCGTCAGACTCTCACGAACCCGCTGAATCATGAGCACAAAGACGACGCGATTGTCGTCGTCGGTCGCCCGGGCATTAGGCAGCAGAAACGAAAACGCGACAAGGCTG
>JBBPTY010001191.1:0-10862 GCA_038094335.1 Tylopilus aff. striatulus | reverse complement strand
CAGTGAGCGACTACAAGCTGTTTTACGTAGGATTGCGGCGGTGCGAGCGAGCGGTCAAAGAGAACAAGCGCACGAAATAGTAAGTCAGAGACGAGAGAAGACAATCTGGGTCATTGAAATTCATCACTTCGGCCAATTTTTTCTAGTTCTTGTTGGGTCCACGAGACAACCCTGATCACAAACTTGCAGAGTCGTGACAGCGTCTAATTGAAGTATACAGAACTTGTTTCATAATAGCGTTGAAACCCATCGAAAACGACACACTGCGTGGCGGAAGCATGTACAGTGGCAATCTCGTCGGAAAGACAGTGTCATGGCTCGGTAGGAGTAAAACATTCACATACGCTGGTAGGTTCTCCCCCAGTGCCTGTCCTCTGGCAACAATACCAGCCAGACCGTCCACAATCGTATTGTATTCGCGACCGACACAATATTGCGCGACTGTCTCGTCGAGGACGAATTTCTCTTTGACGAGTTACGTCAACCATTTTGCTGGTATCTGGGCGTAATTTTAGCCAGTCCTACCTGGATTTGTTCGTCGGAGGGCCATTGTCTCATCCTGATTTCGAATACCATTGATGACAGCAAGAAGCTCTGCATGCTAAGAAGTACAGATTCGCACAGGATCGACAGGGTTATCAATAACGGTGGTCCACTGCATGGACAGAAGTTTTGCACCAATGGCGATACCAATGCCAGCAATGGCAACCTCTGGCCATCGCGAAGACACGCGTCGTCCACGATATGTTGTAGTAATGATATGACTCGTAAATTTGCGGCCATCTATAAGAGGGGACAAGTTCATGGACCTTCATGTTCTGAGTGCCAGTGTTTCATGCAAGCGCGGCGGTAGGCCAGAAAGCGACTACAGCATTCGCATTCGAGGATACGCTCGTCTACGGGCAGTGCCAGACCACCTTGCAAAAAACGAGGCGGTGTTCGACGATGGCTTGGCGACGACTGGATCGCCCAGCGCTGCGAGTGTCACGGTGGTTTGACATGGTACGGACCCTTGTTTTATTTTGCCACAAGTGTCACAAAAAACCTAACCCCCGTTCCAATCCTGCCGTATTTAGACATAATTGGAACCCCATTGGATCCACCTTCCTATACATGTCACGTGATTTTCAATTTAGTGAGTCACGTCACAAGGCTATGAGAAGAATCAGGCTGCCATTGCAACGCGTTCCTTTTTGGAATTCGGAATTAAATTGCTGCGTAGCCTTTGGATTTTAATTACAATGTGCGACGGCACGTTATTATAGCTCGATGAGCAATCAAATGCTAAGACCATTCACCTCGTGATAAGCCTCGGCAAGAAAAAGGTCGATCCACTTTCCTCTGCACACCCTCCCCATTGACTAGCTTTGTAGACACAAGCCGGAAACACACTCGCTCTCCAAGTCGATTCTGCGGGTAACGTTCGATATGATGCAATTGCACACCAAGGACAGAGAGCCGGAAAGGTCATACAATCACAATTCAAAGACCTCGTCCCACTGACACATCGCAAAGACATCACCGATGAACAGCGTTCTATGAAGGGACCGTCCGAAGAAGTTCAGGCTACAGCTGAACGGACGAGACAGGCCCTAGAGAAGCTGGTCACTGGCAAGATTAAACCAGCGCAGCCCAAGAACGTGCCCAATGCGCTTGGCAAGATGACCTATGTTCGCTATACCCCTGGTCAACAGCAAGGCAGAGAGAATGGATTGAAGCAAAGGATTATCAAGATGTCTGAAGTCGTCGAGGATCCATTGGAGCCCCCTCGCTTCAAGCATAAGAAAATCCCTCGGGTACCACCAAGTCCACCACGGAAAGCGACCGCGGCTGAGCAAAAAGAATGGATGATCCCTCCATGTATATCGAATTGGAAAATCAACAAGGGTTTCACTATTTGACTCGATAAACATTTGGCTGCCGATGGTCGAGGTCTCCAAGACGTCAGTTTCTCTCGTTTTCTCCCCGCCCACGATCATGTTCATAAAGTTCCTCTAGGTATCCATCAACGATAACTTTGCCAAGTTCTCCGAGGCACTATTCATCACCGATAGGCATGCTCGTGAAGAAGTCCGGCAACGAGCGCTCATGCAACAAAAACTAGCGCAAAAAGAAATGGAGGCCAAAGAAGAAAATCTCCGTCTTCTTGCACAACGAGCACGAGAAGAACGCAGTGGTGCTGTTACCTCTTCACGGCCCTCGGCAGAGTCACGCGCCACTGTTACTTCTGCTCTAGGTGGATATGGGAGTGAGTCAGAGGCTGGCTCGTCAGCTGCTCACTCCGAAGATGAAGAAGACGAGGAGGCTGCCGAGATCAGGGTTAGCATGCGGGCCGAGAAACGCCGTGAACGTGAGCGAGAAATGCGGATGTCTAACATGGGCATGGAGCAGCGTGCCAAGATGCTTGCTCGCCAAAAAAACCGTGACATTTCCGAGAAAATTGCGCTCGGTTTGGCGAAACCTACACTCTCGGAGGAGAGTATGTTGGACTCGAGACTTTTCAACCGGGAGCAGCTGAGCAACTCATTTAGGGACGACGAGAGCTATTCATTATATGATCGTCCGTTATTCCATGGGTCGACCGCTGCGGCGGCCATCTATAAAGCGCGTAGCAACATTACCGCTGAAGGGAGCAGTGAAGACGCGTTTGGTGGTGGGACAGAAGAGGGTATAGGAAAGGTACTATCTAATGACCGCTTCGGCCTAGGCCAACCGTGGGTCGGGTTCGAAGGCGCAAACGAACAAGAGATGAGGGAGGGGCCTGTGCTGTTTGAGAAGGACACAGGGGACGTATTCGGGCTGGACAAGTTCCTGGATGAGGCCAAGGGTGGGCGGAAACAGGGCCTGGATACGGAGGTGGCGAGTTCTAGGAAACGGATGCAGCTAGAAAAGACAGGGGACCTGTAAGAGCTGTGCAGCTGTCCACCGTCGTTCATTACATATATACTTTCTTTCTCGCTCTTTACTTCGCCGTCTCTGTTCAAAGGACCATCATCATCATCTATAAGAATGCCCGCCGAGCGAGCTCACCTTGCAAAACGTCTAGGACACGTTCAAGCTGGCTTGCCAATACTTGCAGTGGATGTTGCATCGGTAGCGTCCACCCCGCAGATGACGACCTCATCGTCCGATCCGACCATCGCCGCATCCGCATCCCATTAGCCTCGGCGGCCTGAACCTCTGAGTTTGGAGACACACTCAGCAAGATTCTCATCGTGATGATGTTGGGGGCGATATGTGGGTCAGTGGCTACGGTTGGAGATCAAAAGGTCTTGCAATCCGCGTCAGAACGAGGAGGCATAGTTAGGAGGTATTACCAGGTGCTTGGAATGCGGCGATTCTTTCCAACCCTCTGCCCATATATGGCGCCCCGTTGATTCTTCCACAATCATATTACGATCTTGTAGATATCCTCTTTGTCACATATCATGCCGCCCAAACGTGCATACCATGCCAGGCACACCACAACGGAGAAGGTCCCATGCAGATACTGTACAAGAGAGATATCCAAACGAGGCCTCAAATCGCATGAGTCGAGTTGTGCGAGTAGACGAGAGAAAAAAAAGAAATACAAGGAATATGCAAAGGAGGTGGCCCAGATTATTGATAATCATTTGCTGAAAGGTAAGATACAATGTACGATGCCAATCTCAACGGAAATCTTAACTCGCATGTATAGAGCAGGAACAGGGACCTCCAGAAAAATCATCTCGGGGCCCGATACTGCAGATCCCACCTCCGTTTGACCCATCGTATATATCCCAACAAGCAATCGACGTTCCTGATCAAATCGAACGCGACTCGGATGAAATGAGCATGGACTCACAGCAACGTAAGTCTTGCGTCTGCCTTTTTTCTTTTATACATAGGTTCCTCTTACATGGGTATATTGGACGGCATATTAGATGAGGGCGGAAATAGCCCTCAGGACTTTGCCAATCAGACACCGGAATCGTTTGTCATGGGAACTGCGAATGCTGCTCCCGATAGTTTCAAAACCGAGTATCATCCTAAAAGTCATCGGGCTACCGCGTACCAATCGTTCTCAAGCTATGGATGGCAATCTTTTACTCCTGAATTGGCCAAAGACAGGCCTTGGGAGCCGTTCATGTCTCGGATTGACTTCGAAGTTGCTGAGCTCACCCACGAGTCGGCTATGAGCCAAGAGCAGATTGACCGTTTACTCAAGCTAATCTGGCACATTGCCGATGGTCGTTCTGGATTCTCACTTAGGTCCTCTCGTGATGTTACAAATGCTTGGTCTCGTAGTGCTTCCAAATTGACTCCTGTACGTATTATACCGAGGCCGTTAACCTAGTCCTTTGTTCGAATTCTGATCTCGTTTAGCTTCAACGAAATATTATTTCGGTACCATACAAAGAGAAGGACCTGGAGTATGAGATGTATGCACGCCCGCTGTGGGATTGGGCTATGGATCTACTTGAAGACCCGCTACTTGCCCCGCACTTTGTGTGGGACGCTCAGCGGCTCTACAAGCATAACGGGGTGAGATTCGAGCGTTTCATTCATGAACCTTGGACAGCCGACTGCTGGTGGGACATTCAAGTACGTTTATATTGCAGACTCTGATCTATAACTACTGATCTAAAACAATGATATTATATCCTATCGTCAGTCTTCTTTACCTGCTGATAACGGTGTTCCATTCACGTTCATCTTGTACGCTGACAAGAGCCACCTTACTGCATCTGGGAAGGTGAAAGCGTATCCTGTGATCGCCCGTTGTGCCAATCTATCTGTAGATATCAGAAATGGCGATGGCCTCGGAGGAGGGCGCATCGTTGGGTTTCTACCTATTGTAAGTGCTTCCTAATATTTACAGCATCTGTATACTCATGATTTGTTCGTACCCGATCAAAATTCCTGACAGGTTGCAGAGGACTCTGCAGAAGACGGGAAACTGTCGTACACAAGTTTGAAGCGTGTCGTGTGGCACAAATTGTTCCATAAGATCTTGGAGTCAATCACTGAACTCTCGAAAACTGGCTTCGCATACAAGTGCTTTGACCAGATTCTACGTATACTGTTTCCAATCATCCTCATCCTGTCAGCTGACTATGAAGAACAGTAGGTTACTTCAGTTTTCAAAGCATATACTAATGATATATTTGTTTGATAGATGTGTGATGGCGTTGATACGGGGTTTAAATTCTCAATGCCCCTGCCCTGTCTGCCTCATACCCCGTGACAAACTTCGGGACCATGCAACGACTTATCGTCTTCGGACCGCTCAAGACGCAATCGGATTCATCGAACGATGGGAAAGGGATCACGCTGCTGGGGAGGAAGCACTGAAGTCGCAGAGTCTGCGGCCAATTGTCGTTCGTATGAGTCTGAATTCAAGTCTTGACGAGATCTGAATGATGCACTAGAATGCTTTGTGGTGCGTTCTGCATTCAGATCCCCACCGGGCACTCTGCTTCGATCCCTTACACTGCAATGATCACGGAATGTGGGGTACCCACTTGTTTTGCGAGGTAAAGCGGCGATTGGCTACATTGGGTCGCGAAGCCGAGAAAAAGGTAGATGATCAGTAAGCAACATTGAGGACACCAGCCATAATGCACTCGTCGTTGATTCGAGCTCCTAGGCACCACGAGTTTCCACATTGGCGGAAATTCATGCGTTTCAAGTCCGTCACAAACATACATTTTAGCGATGGTAATCAGCTGCTCGACATATCCAAAGTAAGTTTAACATTCAAAATTATCGATAACCATTGTCCTGACAGTGTATTGGATACAAAAGCAAATTCTGTTCACGGCACAGAACGTGCTTACACGAGAATCCGATCCAATCGGCTACTTGTTGCTGAAGGCCATTTCAGCATACTTGCAATACCACATGTACCTAACACTCGACGTCCAAACAGAAACTACCTTGGCGAACGGTGAGGCGATGCTTCTCCGATTTCAGGTGCTACTTGAGGTACAACATTCAATCCATTGATGTACTGATGCTTAACTCTGCTCAAATCTATATCTAGGAATACATCACTGCACAGGGCGACGGTCTCACAAAGAACTGGAATTTTCCCAAGGCCCACCTGGCCAGACATGCAGTTCAGGATATCCGTGAAAAGGGCGTGGTTCATAATTTCAGTACACGCCCAAATGAAAAGCAACATGGGCCCATCAGACGAGCATACCTGCGCCAGACTAATCGCAGAGATGCATCAAAACAGGTATGTTATATTATTATGAGCATGTAAAACTAATTGACACTGTTGTTAATAGCTCGCGAAACTAGACGAACGGACTATTGTTACCGAGCTGATCAGAAGTCGTCTCAACCATCTGGACGACATGCGCCATAGGGCCACCCTCGACGAGTCCAGTATTGAGGATGCCGAAGAAGATATTGATGATGTTTCAGCGGTGGATCATGTGTACCTGGGCTCCCCTCAGAAACTGACGATGTTGGATGCTGTGGAGCAAGAACGGTCAACGTCCAACCCTGCGTTTCGAAACTTTCGGAGGAAGTTCATTATATTTATAAACACGTTTGCTGCCGCCCATGAGATCCCACTACCAAACGATGTACAATGGTACGTTCCTGATAATGAAGGTTCTAAGGTGCGTTTTTACCCACTCATACTCAAAACCACAATAACACGTCATGACATGACGCCATCAACTAAAATTTACAGATCCGAGAGTTCTGTTACCTCAAAGTCAACTACGAATCTACTGTAGATTGGAAGGTAGCGACCGACTTTTTGCGATGTCATCCAAACTTCCATGGAAACGAGCGTCGTGACTGCGTACTCGTTCGCTCGCAAGACAGGCATGGAAACGAAAAGCATCTTTTTGCCTGCCTCCTTTTTATGTTCCGCTATAATCTTCCCTCTCATCACACACTTCTAGATCTCGCACTCATACAGCCCATGGATGCTCCACTCGGCAACCGCACCAGAATTGACCGTGATCTGGGCTTCACTCGTCTTCGTTCTCGCCCTGTAGGTCAAGCTGAATTCATATCACTTCATTCCATTGTCCGTGGCGCTCTTCTTGTACCAGATTTCAAACATTTAGGTTCGGATTTCTTTCTCGTCAATTATGTAGATAGCGACTGGTTTCTACGAGCACAGACACTTTGATTGATCTCATATCTCAGCAATACCATACTACTAATGCAACGTAATTCGATAATATTGGCGTAATCGAAATGATTCGGGTTATGGAAACGCATTGGTGTGTCTGATTACTAATAATCTACGCATTTCATTTTCATTCGATCACTTGTTTCAACCTCTCAAGATCCCGGATGATTCTAAATCATGGGCAACGATTCTATGTGAGTTTTTCGTCGAATTCAAGTGCGAATTTCAACGTGAGTTATTGATTGGTCATTCCCAGCATGTCTTAGTTTTACACGTGTATCAAGGGTCTTCATAATCTCCGTTTTTCTGTGAGTCGTCACGTTGTATGCATCCAAATCATTACTCAAGTGCTCATGCCTTGCACTCCGCCCATCGCCTGCTTCAAGACACTTATTTGTCAAGTCGGACATGACGATTTGAGCGCCGTTGCAAAGTGAATGCATTTAAGTGGGACTTCGATCGTAGAAAACGGTGTGTCATTGTCTGTCGTTTCATTTTGTGTTGCGCTATTACACTCAGTACTATCCTGCACAATGCCTCCTCGTGCTAACATTCCACAGGTCCCTCGTGACGTCGGAGAGGAATTCAACTTGGACGAGGACACTGGATCTGATTCAGAGACCGGGAGTGGTGATGACTTCGAAACCATCCGCTCTGTGGTTTCCCGTCCAAGTGGTAATGCAACCAATGACGACCTCCGCAATGTGCGTTTTGTCCTTGATTCCCTTCTTGCTTCCGATGCTGACGATATACAGGCTCTAGAAGAATCTCAGAGGCTCTTACTCGAATATCGTAGCAAGTGCAAAACCCTGGAGACTCAGGTCGCCGTACACGATGCTCGAGAAAGCAAACGCCGAGGGAGAAAAGTGGCAACCCTCAGTGGAGTCGCAATGAACGTCGAACTCCAGAACGATGCCATACGCACACTGGGCCGAAAGTACTCCATGACACATTGCTTTTGGATCAACCCTGAGATTTTTCCACTGGAAACCAACCCAGAAGTTAATCTTACCTGCGCAGAGCGTTGGCTATCGCCGCTTTCCATTGAAGATGCTATGAAGACCGAGCTTTATGGATTTGTTCCGAATGGTCTGCATACGCTAATGGCCCATAAAACCTTTGGAAACATTGTAAGCTAACTTTCTCCCTTCTCTGCTTTCATCAGTGCAAATGCTAATGGCGAGGCTTCCACAGTTCTGCTCTGGCGTCCAGACCAGTCGTTCTGAAGCAGTCTCGGACGTGAAGAGCAGTGCCGCATCTATATTTGGGATGAACCCCGACTTCTTTGTGCGAGGGTACTCTCGGGCTGAGGAAGCTGAATGTAAGCGATTGCTAGTTAACGTGAGGGGCAAGTATACGAAGTTTGCGCCGGTTCTCTTTCCGAATCCAACGACCAAATGCAAGGAACATTTCCTGATGACTGCGACTCTTGTCAAGGTACGCAATCAATCTTATTTTTTCAGTCTGCCTTACTCATCAAACGAAAGATACTGAAGGTTACATTGTTCGGAAAATCTTCTCTTTCTGGTCAGAATGCTCCAGGACCTAGACCAAAGGGTCGAATTTGGGAATTGCGATCAACAACTGCCGGAATGATTGCTGCGTCCGCGGTATTAGTGAGTGGTTTTAGTGTTTATCTATTTTTCTTGAATGAAAAACCTGCTCCCAGGCTATCTTTGTCCTTTCGGGGGATGCCAACTTCTACCAAGTTGGTGAAACCTCGGGTATACCCTATTCTACATTCCACAACTTTTTCCGTGAGAAGCTTCTAGATGGAACCCCTTGGTCGAGATCGGTTTTCAAGTTCTTCAACAACGCACTCTTCCCAGAGACGTCAAAGTCCGCCAAGCACGTCTCAGTCGCTGATGCTGTCGATGACGATGGCGACGATGCTGAGGAGGCTGAGTTTGACCGGGCATTCTCAAGGACCCGGATCACTGATGAACCCGACAGCATGGTAGATCCTACTCCCATCGTTCCTCACTCTATTTCGGCCCCCTTCAATGTCACTCCCAACGTCATCTCTGCTGCTGCCCAGGTCCCCATCCCTGCTGTCGTTCCTGCTGCCATCCCCGCCGCTGCCATCCCTGCCGCTGTTGTCCCTTCCGCCGCCGTCCCTGCCGTTGTCGCTCACACTCCTGTCAATTCATTCGCTCCTGCTGTCCCTGCCACCACTGTTCTTGTCAACATCACCTCTGCAACTTCTGCCGCTGCTTCCCCTATCACTTCAGCTCCAGCTGCGGCCCACTCAACTGGCCTTGCTCACATTGTAGCCAACCCGGACGTTGCTGTTCCCAACTATGAGCTCAACACTGTCGAAGCTCAGATCGGAGTCCCAGCTTTGGGTCCTGCTGGAAATGGTGCTGGTAGTGCTGATGTCGTTGATCAGCCCCCAGTGATACCGAAGCAGGCACCGAGACCGAAACGAAAGGGCAGATCGGCATTGAAGCTCAGCTTGCTGGACGCTGGAATGGTTGATGATGTCAATGGTACCAATCCAACAATCCTACCTGTGACCAGGCGCTCATCCGGCAGGACTGCTAAGCACTAATGATAATGTCGATGATGCGTCAGTCAATTTTTAGCTACTGTCCAATATTTTCATTGCTACTTCTTGTCGTGTCCGTGATGTAGCATGATCAATGAACGATGTCTATTGTCCGTTGCAGTACTTGTCCCCCTCCAACATCTCAAAGCTCGTTTTCCAACCGCTCGGGGTTCCTTGGGCCACCGGCTATTCACATCCACGTTCATAATAGTCGCAAATTGTGTAACCCCAAGGCCTGCCAATACCCATCACATGCTTTCCAATTCTGTCAGTCACGTTACAAGGTGATTGCGAGCCCCAGCAATCGCCTTCCGTGATTCCCAATGCGCGATTTGCACTTTGAAACCCTACTCTCCCTGTATATCAACACGTCGCGAGGCACTGGCTCTCTACTCACCCGACACTAGGACGAAGAGCGCGGCAGCAACCTTCACTCCGTTTACTCCAGCGATACCCCGGCGCCTCAGCACCTTCAGAGTTTCGTGCCGGTGAACCTATAGGTCGGTTCGCGAGCGAACCCACGGTATAATGGCTAACAGAGACTGTCCAGAAACACGCTACTACGGCTGAGCGGCGTAACAGACGGTAACACGACGCGGATTGCCAGAACAATCAACCAAGGCTTAGTATACCCTGGACCGCCTACTACTCTGAGTGTGAGCCATCATGTTGTCGTTCATTGTCTCTCATTCCTGCTAATGCATGCTCAGTCTCAAAGGGGCAAATCTGGAGATGGCTGAAAACGTTGGGGAGTGCAGCAAGCAACATCTTTCGTTCGCCTCGTTTCGCAAACACAGTTTCATCCGTCCCTGCTATTACCATTATGTGAGTTTTATCCCCCACCACCCGTCTCGTAACTGACTCTGCCTCCCTCACCCCCGAGATCCACAGGGTAGACATATGTCACTCCATCCGGGTTCCTCTCGAGCCATTTGGTAACGCAGGATTTGCTACAGATCGAACTACATCGACTCTACTCAGCCTGACCCCTTTGGAATCCTTTGCTTCCCCACAGATGAACTTCACGCTACTCCCTGCTCTGGGACTGCCATTCTTGGGGCTCGATCACATTTGAAATTTCAATATTAATGTGGTTACAACTTTGTCATCATTGGCCCTCAAAGTCAGCTCCTCATCATCAACCACTGGTTGAGATCAAGAACTTGAGTAACCTTTGTGGGTGGGTATGTA
>JBBPTY010001190.1:0-10864 GCA_038094335.1 Tylopilus aff. striatulus | reverse complement strand
GCAAGGCAGACGTGAATCTCGTGCTTTCCGCAGGGATCAATTCGCAGAACTTGTTTACTGTGAACAACGTGTCCTGGAATCCGTACCCTGTCCCTGTGCTCCTGCAGATTCTCAGCGGTGCCAAACCGCCTAGCGAGCTCCTTCCTAACGGGAGCATTTACACACTTCCTCCGAACAAGGTCATAGAGATCAGCTTCCCGAACCCTATAACTGCACCTGGCTCTCCCGTGAGTGCACCACCTGCTGTGAATCATCGTTCCATGGGGAATCTGAACGACGTGTTTTCTAGCATCCTTTGCATCTCCACGGTGTATGTGACCTACCCCGTTTTCTTCGTCCCTGACCATGGTTTGTGTTTAGCACAACTTCCACGTTGTCAGACTCTCGGGAAGCAACACCACGAATTTCGTGAATCCTATCATACGCGATGTAGTTTCTGTCGGTCTGAACTCGTGGGACAACGTGACGATCCGATTTGTGACGGATAATCCTGGGCCTTGGTTCCTTCACTGGTGAGTGATCGTCAGCGTTTGTTATCGAGACAACAATGACGCGCGTCCACACTCAGCCACATTGACTGGCACTTGGCTCAGTACGTCGATTTCGATACAGTTGAGATGATCGTGTAGACTGACTCGTGTTCCCAGCGGGTTTGCTGTCGTATTGGCAGAAGCGCCGAACATTACAGCGCAACAAGAGTCCAAGGTCGTTCCGGGTATGTGTTATACATCCTCCTCGGATGGAGTTGTGGATTGAACGTCTCCCGATACAGCCGACTGGAGTAGTCTCTGCGCGGCTAACTCGAGCTGGGGTCAAACGAACGTGAGAGGGTTGCTCGACTACTAGAGGTTGAGCTATCCCTGGTTGGAGTGTAAATAATAAAAATTGTATGCAGCCTTCGGGCTACTGTGTATCCACTTATAGATGAATATTGTGCGTCCTTGTCTAGCTATCCGGGCAACGTGGTCAAGGCTGTTGAGGCGAGGAGCCTAGCAGAACCCCGGTCGCTCGGATTTAGTCGACCGAGGATCCCGGTCAGCAGTCCGTCTGAGTCCGAGGCCTCGGCGTTTGGGGTGATCTGTACTGTCACAGTCTGTCAGTCATCCGATCTGTCAAGGTAACAACGCAGTGACGGTGGTGGCTTCACCATCAGAAGTTTTACGAGAGTCTATTTTGAACTTTGTTTTTGTGTTGGCGAGCTTGCTGTGCTCATGACGTGACAGTAGGCACGAAAAAAAAACTTGCCAACATCGGAAAAGTTACAAAAAGATTACGGAAAGCGTGTCAAACTGCAGATGCCGCCCACACAAGCCCGGAGGTTGGACTTGACATATTGCATCACCTTTTGGATGTAGTACTCCCCTGCTCTGTTCCATATATATACTATTATCTCATGGGCCATTTCAGCTGCCAGTGTGAAAATCCTGAGTCTACTCTCCCCGCTCTGCCCTCATGTTCACCCAAGCATTTCCTTTGGCAAAGACTTCACCGTCCAGAGGGCAGCCCATGGCTCTGACTGCTAACCACCCCAGTACTGCCATATCCTCGGGTCAACCCAAATGTGAGCGATCGGGGTTTGACATGAGCTGTGTTGCCAGGCGTCTTTCCTTGACTGCCTCGGCCATGTTGTCATTGGGCTATCTAATCAAAGCTAGACAAGGATGCACAATGTTCATCTGCAAGTAGATATACTATAGCCTGAAGGCTGGATATGACATCAATTTTGTGATTTATACTGCAAACCAGGATAGCTCAAAAGCAAAATGATGCTATCCCGCTGACGCAAGAAAGTGGCATCAAGGTTCAAGATGCGTAGCCCACTAGTAGCCGAGCAACCCTCCCAGGCGAGTTTGCCCCCAGTTCAGGTTAGGGTGGCAAAGACGAGTCCAGTCGGCTGTATCAGTACACGTTCAACCTAGAACACCGTGCGAGCAGGATATACAAGACATACCCGGAATGACTCTAGACTCTTGTTCGGCTGTTTCCTCCGGCGCTTCTGCCAATACAGCAGCAAACCCGCTAGGCGCACGAGTGAGTCTACACGATCATGTCGATTTCGTCGACAACGACGTACTGGTTCAAGTGCCAGTCGATATGGCTTGGCGTGGACACGCGTCATCGTCATCTTGACAGCACACGTTGACGATCACTCACCAGTGGAGGAACCAAGGTCCGGGATTATCCGTCACAAACCGGATGGTCACGCTGTCCCAGGCGTTTCTACCGATAGACACTACATCGCGTACAACAGGATCCACGAAATTCGTGTCGTTGCTTCCCGCAACTCTGACGACGTAAAAGTTGTGCTGAAAACATGGTCAGGGACGAAGAAAAATGGGCCAGGTGACATACACCGTGGAGATGCATAGGATGCTAGAGCACGTTGTTTAGGATCCGCATGGAACGACGATTCACAGCCGGTGCACTTACGGGAGCGCCGGGTGCCTTTGAAGGGTCGGGGAAGCTGATTTCTATGACCTTGTTTCGGGGAAGTGTGTAAATACTTCCGTTCGGAAGAAGCTCTGCAGGCTTTCTTGCGCCACTAAGAATCTGTAGGAGCACCGGGATAGGGTAGGGATCCCAGGACGTGCCATTCAACGTAAACAAGAACTTCGAATTGATACCTGGGAAGAGCACGAGATTAACATCTGCCTTGCCAATCTCGGGTATCCCAGGAACGCCCTCGTTGAAGAGTGGGTGGAGCCTGCCCTCATCGAACGGGATCTCATACGGGCCAGGAGGTGACGTGGGATCTACATTTGGCGCTCCGTCGTACCGAAGAATCGCCATATTTTGACCATTGGCGAATGTTGAACCAGGCAGATCGCCCAGTGAACGAATCCAGTAGTTCCCAATAGGTTTGTCCGCTGTGACAACCACGGAGTAGCGTTGACCAGGAAGAATTGGAATCGAATCAGTTTCCGTAGGGAAAACTTCGGTCCCATCGACTTCGATGATCGTCATTCTATGACCATCAATCGTGAAATTGTAGATGAGATCGCAAGAACTGCCAATCAGGCGGAACCGATATCGTAACCCCTGCTCGACGCTGATGACTGAGAGTGGTGCCGCGGGTCCGCCAGGATAGCGACCTTTGCCATTAATCAGCGTTGAGTTCGCAAGAACCCTTCCAACCACATTGAGGAGGGTGGGGGAGGGAACATGATACCTGGATTCCAGTTAGCATACACCTGTTCCTCCGAATGAACTGCTTACCAGTCCGAGAGGGTGATGACAGTATTTTCTATTTGGTTTCGTGTTACAAAGCTGGCCATGAGCAGGGTATTGATTGAAGCTCACCATCATCGACGTCGTATAAATCTGCTAAAGGGTCTTCCGGATCGTATATCACAAGCGGACCTCGAAGTCCATCGCAATATTGAGCTGTATAATGGGAGTGGTACCAGTAGGTTCCGGCCTGATCTCTACCATTGAACCTTTGTACGAACGCTTCTTGTGGACGAAGTGGGCACTGAGTAACGTCTGCGGTACCATCAGCCCAGTTGGACTTGTGCTGGAAAATGCCATGCCAGTGCTGAGGAAATAGGTGAGGATACCGTGCATGCTATTTAACATCAAAACCTTACGACACTCGTTTCGAGAGGCATGGATGTGTCCGTGAGAGCATTTACCACCCGAAGACGGAAATCATCGCCCTAGGCAAGCCTCAGTATGAGCGCGACAGCAACGTCATGTGTCTAACCTTGTTAGCGGTGATTAGGGGTCCAGGGAACATCCCATTAACAAGAGTTGCTCTGTAGTCAGGTGAGGATAAATGACAATGAGATGATAATCCGTATCAACTGACGATCTGTTGAACCCATCCGGAGCAATGAAGTTGTTCGCAATACGGATTTCGCTCACAGGACCCAGGACACTGGGATTATCATCTAATTTCTCAGTGGGAGGTAGGCCTATGTCCGAGTCCAAGAACGACAATGCATTGGAGGTAAGGAATAGCGAAGACACAAAGAGAGATGCCGAGAACATCCCGGGTGATTGAGGTGCGCGCCCTCTGGGGCTTCCAGGACCTGTCTTATACGTTGTTCAATACACTGCCCCAGGATTAGTTTAGTATGGCTCCATGACGTTTTAGTGAGTGTAATGGCTTGGCATAGTCAGCCCTCCGTAAAACTGTATGGCGGGGATTACACAGTACGCCGGCAGGAGAAACCTGAGGCACATGCACAGGATAACATTTCGGATGTGACGCGCCTCCGCTGCTGGTGAATGGTCGCTTTCTAGAATCAATCTAACTGGCTCTCGTGATGTACAATAAATCAAATGAGACAATTACCCGCCGAGAGACAGCCAAACCTCACCGATTCTGCAACGCAGCCAGTGTGACGATCGAACAATGCTGCGGTTCGGAATGATCCAACGGAATGCATCGAACGATTTAGCGTCATCGCCTACACAAATATTCCGGTGGCAACGGAGATTAGTGCCACCAAGTCTGTGCAAGCGACGTATTTCATACGTTGTACGAACCTCGTATTTCTGTCTCCACTGTCGTTAACACGATGCCGCTGCATGCCAAGGATCCTGGCATCAATGCCCATGGAACAGTAAGCTGCGATCAGCAAAAGAGGGTAGGTGACGACACCGATCATCCAATCCGCTGGTAAGCTCACTACAAAATGTACGCCGGACCGCGCCCATGATCCGATTAGTACATATCTGATTCAAGGCATCAGCTTCACAGCCGAGATACATTCTTAGCCAGATTGAAACCCACCCTAACACCGCGAACGGTAGTTACAGACCGTCTGAGTGGTCTTCGACGGAAAGACTAGTGCCTTTCCAAGAAACCAGACCCTGAAGCCTGATGAGTCATGTAGGGGACCAGGGCAAATTAACTTGCTCTGGACCGCGGTGGTGCCACGGTGGTGTAGTCCCTTTCTTGAATGTTCCAGTTTGTTTTGTAGGAAGAAAGCACGGCTTTGATCGCAAGGACGATGAAAGGAACATGGACGGCCGAGATCAGAGGTGCCGGGTGCTAAAAAGAGAAACGGCACTGCAAAGAACGGTCCCGAATAAGTGCCGTTCGAACAAAGGAACTTTATATTCGACTTCTAGAGCCGACATGGACATGAAATGCGATCACGAAGTGGATTACACGTTCTTCCTTTTTTTCGCACAAAGTTGGCGATACGAGGATTGGCATGGATGACGCTCGCCGCTCAGCACGACGAGGTAGACTCGGGCTGACTCTCGGGTGCCTCCTTGGAAAGACTTTGAACCCGTTGATGGATGTTACAGGCCGCTCAGTTGGTGTCCAAGTTGTAGAGTTCAAGGAGTCACTAGTGGCAGTGGCAAAGGCTGCTGTGCATGGTCACGCGCACGTGACATTCAACCAACTCGCGATTTCGTTTTGCTCATTCTTCTTCAACGCACTCAGTCAAATTACAGACCACGCCTGTTGATGGGTGGTTTGTGCCAAAGTAGGGCGGAAAAAGACGTTGGCACGTCTTAGCGCTATGGCACTTGTGCGTTGTCATTGCAACGGTGCAGGCCGGTGGTCCCTACATGCTCGTCGTTTTAGTATGTCTTGTAATCCGAGTAACCTCTGAACATTCTGATCCATCGTCTGGTATCTGTGAGCTAGCTTTGCAGCCTATCACCGTCACTCTGCTTGCAAGTCCTGATGGTTACCGGTCGCGGATAAGTCGATCACTAGTCGCATTCATGATGTCGTGACAAGTGACCTCCTAACGGCGTCACGCTCTCTTGTTGTCATTCTGACTTGTGGAGCTACAGTTTTAAGCAGCCATGACTGGTCATCATCGTCGACGCTCAAGCGGTGCCATGTTATCCAAGGTGGACAATCCTCAGTATACGAGGATCACGATCAGCGGTAGGTCTCCCTCGCAGCCGCCATCTTCCCTGATTTGGGCTCCGCTGCGTGCTCGTGTGTTTCCTGACCTCAAAAAGGCGAGCGGACCGATCACAACTCGCCCAAAGACGCTCCCGACGAGTGGCATACCAGCTGTACGTCGCCATCTATCGCATGTATGAAATCTTGAGCAACTAACCCTTTCTTATAACTTCGACTGAACTCCCGACAATCGGAACGAACGGGAAATTGGAGAAAGGATAATGGCGGCACACCAATATCCCCTGGATGTGGCACATGGACAAGGGTCGTTCAGCCCTAGAGTAAACCTCAAAGCAGACCCCTTGGGTCTGGCTATACTTCACAGAAACGAACCGCCCAGAGGCGCAAAGGTCGATGCAGAAATCATGGCCGAGGAACGCGCGGAGCTCAAACAAAAGGGTGAAGCGTAAATGGCTGAGTGTACAAGCACACAACTTCGGAAAGATATATCGTAATCTGTGTAATTTTGGTGTCATCAAAATCCCAAGGTCGTAGTTCTTGTTCGCACCTGCCGGCGATCTTAGAGTGAACAAGTTTGATCTTCTTCTTCCTCGTCCTCTGACTGGGTGGCTTTTGCAGCGTTTTCTTTGCCTGTCTCCGCATTTCCAACTGCATCTCGCCATGCTGTCAGTTCTTCTCCTAGCTTTCCCTTCGATGCAACGATTGACTTTTGCAGCGCTCCGTAGTATTCTCGTATATTGGCTGACTTGTCCGCCTCTACCGTAAAGGAGTACGTAGCATTCTGCGCAAGCGATGGTGGTGCAATCGTACCCTCTGGCGGGGATAGTTTATACGAAACCGATAACGTACTCTGAGTGGCCATGATGGTTGGGGATAAAGATCAAGTTATCTTATCACAGCCTCAAACGTGCGTCCGAACCCCGACCTACATATGAACCCTGGTAGCACTGCCACCGAACTCGCTTTTTCAACCGTTTCACCCTTCACCGATTTCGCGTTGATGGCGCCCCTTGTTCATTGACAACGCAGGCTCTCTGGCTTTTATATGAGCCCACGAGCCTGCGTTGTTGCACTTTGTCACTGGCACCTACTCTCAACTTTTTTTACTAGATTTTTCTTTTTCTCAACGGGTTCATCAGCATAGAGACTATAGAAGCTACACAGGGCTAGAAGAACGAACACTTAAAGTTATAGAGATATCTTGGTTAACAAGATGGACGATACCACTGATTCGAAAGGAATGACACACTCTCTCTCACCCACCGCTATCCTCCCTTCACTGCTCTATACCTGCCCCGCGATACGCGTCAAAGAAGCTCTTGGGACACTCCGGGACGTTTACTTCCCTGATACGTCGTTGTTCACATCAACAACCGTCTCCCCCGCGCTCAAACGGTCATTGTCCAATGCCGTACAGGTTTTGCGACCCAAACAAGTCGTACGCCATTCCTGTCGCGACAAAGTACCCGATTCGGGTTACGCGTCTGCAGAGGAAGACGACCAGGATGAAGAGACGAGAAGTATACGTTTCCTAAACGGGGCACATTTAGACGAAGAAGAGGAATCGTTGAACGCGTTATGCTCAGATACGCTCGAGCGTGGTTATGCCGTCAGATGGTTAACTGGACTGGTAAAACGAGGCGATGGTTGGATCTATGAGACAGCATCGTCGGAGGAACAAGATTCCCGTGCGATGTGTCTCGAAGACGCATCAAGACTCCTTGCGCTGTTTGCTGGTGACGACGCACCCGAAGAAGCGGTGACTCGGACGTTTAGCTTCCCGCTTTACCTCCCGTCGTCTCGTGGTTGCTTGGATATGACGATGCTGGGATCTCCAATTACCGTCGAACTGAACGACGCGCCCGTCGATGGTTCCGATCATACCGCGGTCGGCCTCCAAAGCTGGGGAAGCGCCATCATTTTCGCAAAGCGCATGTGTTCGGATCCAGAACGATTCCTTGGGCCGTTGCATCCGGTTACTTTTATACCCGCAGCCACGGTCTCCGCGGGGCCGGAGACAGAGACATCCGCGCGTGTTCGGCGAGCGCTCGAACTCGGCGCTGGGACGGGACTGCTCAGCATCACCGCCGCCCAGATCTTTTCTCGATTCTCCATCCAGGCCGAGATCAAGGCGACAGATTACCACCCGCACGTGTTAGAAAACCTCGCCCAGAATGTGCGGCAGAATCCCGGCGCCGAGTGCATATCCGTTGAGAAGCTTGATTGGCGTGTGGTGGCAAGCAACGAGGATGGAGAGCGTGGGGATGAATACGATGTTGTGCTCGCGGCGGACGTGGTGTATCATCCCCATCACGCGAGCTGGATCAAAGGTTGCGTCGAGCGGGTGCTGACCAAGGACGGGGTGTTTTGGTTGATCATTCCAAAAAGGACAATTGGAAGGCACGAAGGGTTAGATGAGACGGTGGAGGCAGCATTTCCTGTCATGGGCAATGTGAACAACCCGGGAGCGGAACATCTCAGGATCGTTAGGAGAGAAGAAATGGAAAAAGTAGATGGAGTAGGGAGGGCGGACGAAGGGGGGTACACGTTATTTGAGATTCGTTGGGCATAATGAGATGACAATATATATCGTAGATTCAAATTCTGGCAGGCAACTGCTTCATTGCAAGTGTATGGACGGCAAGTTTACATTGACTTCCTCCGATCATCATAATTGAACTCGGTCACAACAGAAATTTGTGTATGAGTCCAACACGCTCTACCTTCTGTCTCTTCGGTACGAGAGACATCCATCCCCTTTCTCTGATGGCCCCTACTTTCAAGATGTCTTCCGCCTTCAAAGTATCATTCGTTGGCCCCACACGGAGTTCCCAAAGCCCTCACGATATTCTTTCACTTGGGAATATCGCGTGGCTTACTCTAACATGACTTGCAGCGGTCCGTCGAACGCATTGATGCATATTTTCTGAGATTGTTTGGTCGCAATCTGTCGCAAGTTCCCAAAACCTGTGATCACAGTGACAGGATTTTCCTGCGAGCCCTCAAGCCACTCGCTTGCGAGTCATTTCCTCGCCAATCCATTCTCCTACTTCTCGTGGCTTACGAGGCGGTGTCCTCTTCCAGCCTGCTCGGAGGCGTCCGTGTGCTCGTCAGTAACAAAGACCCTGGGTGCTCTGATCAAGCAGTTGTGAGACCATCCGCAATCGAGCTGGTAATTACCCGGACCCACCTCTACTTACCGTTGCATACGCAAGCGATGAGGGGAGATCACGGCTATCTGGCCAGACGATCGGGGACAAAGATCTCCAGTGCACGCATCAAAGTCATAGGTTGGGCAAGATAGAGGGGGTAGGTACAAACCCAAAGCGTACGCCGACGGGTTGTTATCCGCTTTCATGCTTACCCAATCATCCACACGCATATCCGAGCACTCACATGTCATAGGAAGCTCTCACCAGGGCTCATGCTAGTACGGGGCCGCACTCTATCGAGGTTTCTGTCTTAAACACGTTCATTCTAATACTCTCAGAGTTCAAGTTCTGTTCTTGGCAGACTCGCGTGCCAAGCAAAAATCACGAACATCCGTTCATTGACGAAGTATTTGAAGTGAGGCACCAGGGGGGGTGGAACCTGGACAGACGAGCGTAGGAAAGAGCGGAATTCTACGCCACTCAACTCCGCTGCTGCCACTGGCAGTGCCTTCCTAAAGCCAATCTTCGTCATTTTCATCCTCCGCTCACCGGCGGGTAACGTCGAGTCCTGGTCCTGATCATCGCAGAGTTCCGCCTTGCTCATCCGAGGTTTCCGAGTCTGTCCACGTCTGTGGCCCTTTCACAAGACGGATAAGTATCCTACCCACCCGCAGCCTAAGGCTCTGGCGTCTGCTTGCGGGACCTGAGGGTCTCATTATTAGCTGGTCATGCTGACGGAAAATCATTCTTTTGTCCCTGCACCTGGATCGATGATCGATAAGCACTCGGCCGTTATCTTATCTTCAGGAACTCGGCCCCTTTGGTTCTGGGATGAAGGGCCTGAAGCCCTTCCTCAGTGTTCACATTGCACAAGCTTCTCAGACGATCCTACCGACTGGCAACTTGAAGTGAGTAATGGTGCATCGGGGTTGGGGGAGTTCCCTTTGTATCAACGTCCCGCTGTCCGCCTACTCGGAGGGATAGGATGGCTGGCAATAAGCTTGCGGACCGTTCATGCAGACGCCCATACAAGCTAATCTGGGAGGTTCAAGTTTGCCGACGATATCGCCGCTCTTGTGCATTTTTCCCCACTGACATGACGGCGAGTTCTTGCCAAGCAACAAGGTTTGGGGAGAAAGCGGAGAGAACGAAACACGCTCCCTGCTCATCCAGAACATAATTATCACTGAATGAGCATGCTTCGTTCTGGTTCTGCACCGGATTCATCGACGAACGCTTGCAAATATAGGTTGGATAGCCAAGTCCTAGACGGTATCGATGACATTGCAGGCATCCATGTTTTGGATATATTTAATCGGGTCACGGGATATAATGACAACAAAAGGTGGGAGGAGAGATAACACAGGAAGGCCCACCCGACGGAAGTACGACAAACACGTACCTCTCGTCCATTTCCTAGTCTACTATATTGGCATCGGGGCGCTGATGCGTCCGCTCTCACATTGCTAATCCGGGTTATTCCAGACATATGTAGTAAACGTGGGACGTGCGTACCACTGTATCTAGATCTCATACGCTATCATTTCAGCGATCGTGATGATCTCGTTGCCCTTGGGCCGGCATCGGGTTTCTCGGCCACTCATGTATTCACCTACGAGCGCACCACCAGAATTTTGAAACGAAGCGTGCCATAACAAATCCTGTGTTCCATCGTGTGTTCGGTGGCAAAGGACGCAAACTTTGAACCACATCGTATATTAGAAGCTATTCATTACCTGATCAACCGCCTGTCGCTCATTTGCATCGATTCGGAAACCACGAGTGAACATGCCTCCTAAGGAAGCAAATGGCGATTTCGACTCAACTCCATGCTGCGTACTGTCATCGCCTGCTGCATGCAGGCGGTTAAAGT
>JBBPTY010001189.1:0-10865 GCA_038094335.1 Tylopilus aff. striatulus | reverse complement strand
CACGACCCGCCCAACGACGTCCCACTCCTGCTCGACTGCAACGATGACGACGACGACGACATCCTCATCTCCGCCACTTCTCCCTCTGACCCTCAATCTTATGCTGAGGCCATGGCTTCTCCCTTTGCTGGAGAGTGGCGGCAGGCCCTGCAGGATGAATTTGATTCCCTGCGCAACCTGGGTGTCTACCGCCTAGTTCCCCGATCCGACGTTCCTGCTGGACACCGCATCATGAAGGGCAGGCCAATCTTCAAGCTAAAATGTGACGAGTATGGGAATCCGACCCGATTTAAAGCGCGATATGTCTGCCGCAGTTTTTCTGCAATCTATGGACAGGACTATACCAAAACCTCCTCCCCCACCACACGCCTTGAGTCGTTTTGCATCTTGGCACATATAGGTGCCGCTTTAAACTGGGAGATCGAGCAACTGGACATTAAAACTGCCTTTCTGAACAGTACCCTTGACCCTGACGAGATTTGCTACATGGAACAGCCTGAAGGGTTCATCGTGCCCAGTATGAAGGACTACATCTGGGAACTACATCGAGGTCTCTATGGCATGAAACAGGGCGGCCACATCTGGAATCGCACACTCAATGCTCAGCTACTCACCTGGGGGTTCACACACATACAGTGCGAATACTGTGTCTACGTACATCATGATTCAGCAGGCATTGTTATCCTCGCGGTCCATGTCGATGATTTCATGATGGTCGGCAACACTAAGCATGCACTCGCTACTTTTCGCTCTCAAATCCACACACATTGGGACTTCAGCGACCACGGGGAGGCCAAATTTTGCCTAGGAATCACAATAGACCGAGACCATCCTGTGCGCACTATCCATCTATCTCAGAGTGTAATGATCAATCACCTTGTTACCAACTTCCGTCTCTCTGACGCTACCCCTGTGTCAACGCCGATGGACGCCGGTCTGCGCTTGACTCGACCACCCTCACCTCCATCAGCCGATGTGCACACCATGATGGCACAACTCCCCTATCGAAACCTCATTGGAACTCTCATGTACCTTGCCGTTGGTACTTGACCTGACATTGCCTTTGCTGTGAACCAGCTATGCCGTTTTCTTGATAACTTTGCTGCTGCTCATTGGGAAGCAGCGAAACGTGTCGTCCGATACCTGAAGGGCACTCGTTCCTTGCGCCTCACACTCGGTGGAGAGCTCGTCACCTGCCTACTCAGTCATATGGACAGCGACTTTGCAACTTGCCCAGACACTCATTGTTCTGTTAGTGGCTTCTGCTTTTCATTGGGTTCCGGCTTGATCTCATGGTGCTCACGACAACAATGCCTGGTCTCCCTCTCCACGTGCGAGGCTGAATTCATCACCGCCTGCAAGGCATCACTAGAACTCGTCTGGCTCCGTCAACTACTGGATGGCATTGGTTTTCGTCCTGAGACTGCTTCACCACTGCTGTGCGACAACAATGGGGCGATCATCCTAGCTGAGGACCCATCTTTCCATGCCCGGGTTAAGCATATCGACGTGCAGTACATGTTCATTCGAGAACACATCGCTTTTGGTCAACTTTCCTTGCACCGAGTTTGTTCTTCTGATAATCTTGCCAATATTTTTACTAAACCTTTACCTCGCCCTTCCTTCGAACACCTCCGTTCACTTTTGGGTGTTCTTCCGTCTCCAATGTGAGGGGGAGTCATCATTCCTTCATTCATGCATCGTGCATTCGATTTCAACCTTTAAGTGCATCATTAACTTAAGATACCATATCTCTTCTTCGCTTTCACACTGTTCTCGTCAAGGGGGAGTGTTGGCGCATACAGCGTATGACGTCGAGGCAGCATTCCAGCTTGATGAGTACTTAATGTGTATGTTCCTTTCCCACCCACTCTTTTCCCTCACCACTTTGGTGAGACACGGAGTGGGTACGTATTTACCCCTACTCTTCATCCTGCCGTGTATTAATGATCTACCTAGCTTATCAGTGTCTAGGTAGATATTCAATGTAACCACTTTGGTGAGACACGGAGCGGCTTATCAGTGTCTAGCTCTTACACTATGTGCCTACATACATAACCACTGTCACTCTTATATTACTTCTGTCACTTTTACACTGCTTTCATCACTTTCATCCTAATTTTGCTGCTTCTATGCCTTTTGCTGCCAAGAAAAGTGCCAAAAGCTTGGTAAAGTAGCTTGTAAATTTGCTGATGCATTAGGGCAGCACTTCTCACACCATCCACCTTAGATGACAATTCTGATGCAATGTCTGAGTACCAGTAGTCTTAGACATTTTATTGCCTTTTTGTCACCAGTATACATGCATTCAAAGTTCAAACTTGAACTGAACCTAGAGTTCAGTTCATCTAATGTTTGGTTCAAGGTTCAGTCCTTGAGGTGAACCTGAACTAAAGTTTGGTTCGGCGTTCAGGAAAAATGCTGTTGAACCGAACGGAACCGAACCCATCCAACACTATCACTCAGCCAAACGACTAGCACAGCATTTCGTTCACTATGAAACTAGCTACGCCCTCCTCTCTTTTTCTCATTCTCCCATGAGGTCGTCGTACAGGTCCGCCTCGCTCGCAACTGCCTTTATTGGCGCGGTGTCGAACGTCCTACTCGCTGTTTACTTGTGTGGTCTTTGACAATCCCTTGAGTCGGAACAAGAATGGGAGGGTTCCCGCTTCTCCCTCCCTAGAGATGGCGCAAGGCTGATCTGCGCCCTCTTCGCAACCTACTTTGCTGCTGCATCCACCATATGCGTATTTGGCCTCGCCAGTATCATCAAGGTATACTTGTTTCCCTCTCACACTCGTTCTTCTCACTTATCCTAGGGTATACTTTGTGCGCACCTACCGCAACTATGTCATCGGCGACTTTGCATTCTTCACTCTCTTTTCCGTCCTTGCATCCTCTGCAGCCGTAGACCACGCTGCGCGTGCTCATGTCTGTAAACAAATCTCAAGACAACCTGACCTCCTCAGAGATATAATATACCTCGGTCTCACCCTCGAGAACTGCGAACAGTGGTTTGAGCGTGGTCTCATGGCATCCATGGCTGTGTTCCTTTTCCGCACTATCACCCGCGTATGTACCGTTCTATACATGCACTGATCCCCGTTCATCTCGATCGTCTCCAGATCTTTACCCTTTCCCGTTTCTACGCACACCTCGCATCTGGTAACCGCTGCGATGCGATGTGCACATATGATGATAATCTCGCTCCTCTTGAGCGTATATATCTTCTTCCACACCCGCCCATCAAGCAACGAGAGAAGCATGCACCTCTCGACGGGGCTATCTTGCAATCACCCCTCTATGTCCTAGTACCTTTGTCACAGGTCTCACCACAGATGGTTCATTAACTGTGGGCGACGGCGACGGAAGCTTGGGTAAGCCGTGTACCACTCCCACACCACGCTCTGGTCCATGTGACGTTGGACGACTTCCTAAAGGAATTCAACATTCAGTCTCCTTCCGTCGAACCGATCCACCTCGAGAATGGAAGATATCTATAGTTCACTATGCTGACATTGGGATGCTCTTTGTTTGTATTCTTGGATTTCGGGCGAAGGCATTTTGGTAACTGTCTGTTTTATTCACGGCAATGCAACTGTCAGTCATCGTCATCATGACCACACACGCACTCTTTTATTGCATGTATATCAAATTCTCTGGATGTTCCATCTGTATATGTATTCACAATCCAGCTTGATATGAGTTGCCACTTTTCCTATAGCATTGGGATTTTACTACCATGACAAAGACATTGATCATGCACACACTACACTGACAACCCTCTACCAGTTCTTCGTCGCTCTTGCATTCATTATATACCTTGGAATTTCCTTTGTGAAGGAGGGGACAACTTCTTCAGCACTGCTCAAATCTTTACTACGACTTCTTTCTTGCCCCCGTTCTCCAGACTTCCCTCGCTCTCGCTGATTGTACGCGCCATGCCTTGGTGGGTATGTGCGAATGAGAAACGGACGCCAACAAAGAAAAGGCCACTTGTGAATGCGACCGCCTGTACCAACGTCATGGATTCAATCAATAAAAAAAAATTGTATGATGTCCGAAGTTTAAACATACACCACAGAAGAGGGCAGGCGCCCACCAGAGATGGCGACTCGACAAAAGGGCACCACATATAGGTGAGCCTGCGGGTATCCCTATTATCACCACCCTAACTTCAAATCGAATCGGATTCTGCTTACCAACTAAGCCACCAAGACCTTGGATGTGTCAGGTCTCGATCATGAGGTAAGAAGGACAGAAGATGACGTACTGGTAATGGCAAATCCGACGCCCATTTTCACCCTGCATTTGAAATTATCAATGCATAAACCAGTGGAATGCTCACGGACGCAAAGGACATACCCAAGTTCTGCAGGGTCAGACGTCAAGCCCAACATCGGTGCCATCATTGCGATATCTACCAGGATAGAGGAGTTAACATTCCTAAGTGCGAGCGTGCGGGGGAGTAATGCTTACTCATCCCCGAAAATACTCCATACATTACCCCAAGTACTACCACACTCGCCACAGACCCGAGCCAAATCATACCGATGATCAAAATCGTACAAACCAAAGTCGTGATGATGGTCAGATTGATGACCCCGATGAACGAGGCCACCGTGCCAGCCATGAACCGAGCACAGAAACTGCCCGCATTGATAATGACCAGCTGCATAACATAATACTCTCAAGACATTGGTTTCGCGGTATGACAATGGGGGACGCACGGAATAGAAGGCGAATGATGCACTCAAGCCGTGTATAAGGGAGTCTACCTGGAAATAAAAGTAGGGATAGAAGTATGCGATTTGAAAGAGCGTAAACCTGAGGCAACATAACCATCGCATCGGCATCATGATGTAATAAAGAAGGGACGCACCCAATGATCGTTAATAGCGAAGAAATTTCAGTAAAACACTTTTTTGCTGCCTTGCAGAAATTGACCGATGTCGCTTCGCGGGACATGGTATTGTACCGGGGACGCATAAGGAAGCACGAAAAGAGTAGTAATACAGTGATAAATGATGCACTGATGCGTACGCCAGTCCGAAATCCGATTGGGCCGTTCAGCAAGTGGTTTAACATGATGGTATTCACGATCCCACCAAGTCCTACACCAGAAGCGGCAATGGACATCATGGTCGTCCTCCGACATTTGAAGTGATGTGAGAGGACAGCAAGACTGGGAACGTACATAAGTCCCTGACCGATGCCAGAAAGGAGGCCTTGAGCAAGCAGGGCCTAGTAGGTTGATTGAAAGTGAAGGTTAGCCAAAGACCAATTGTAATCTCAAAAGTCAAACCTGGTAATATTTTCCTGGCTGTATCATGGATAGCATAAAGATCGATAGAGATTGGCATATGGCACCGGTAATGCACACATGGTGGCTGCGTTGACGATAGGATAAAAATGAAATGAAGATGATGGAATAAGTCGCTCACAAATATCCATTGTCGAACAGTGGACCGCATATTGGGCCCATAGCGGTCACGAGAAACGAGCTCAAACTTCCGATCCACCTGCAGAACATGGGCTATGTATGATAGTGGGTTGTAGCAACCTCTGCTTACGAGATAGCAGACGGGCTTTCGTTTTGGAGGTAATGTTGAGCATAGAAAGCTGAGAATATTACTAGAGATTACCCGCGCCCTGCTCTGAAAAAAGCCGCACCTTGATATACGCCAAAAGAACTGATGTATCTGCAAGATAGTGAGTGCTAGGAATCTGCCATCGATCAGTGACAACGCACCCATATCCACAAAACTGAACAAGAAAGCTGAAAATATAGGTGAGCACCCGTGATAAAGAGATCGATGTAAACATACGCTCCGAATACCGTACACCAGGCTTCCAGGCCACCCTCGGGCGAGTCTGAGTTGCTGGGGGATGGGTGTGATGTATTGTCGACATGCATCTTTGATATCATGGAAACCTCTTTGAAGGAGCTGGGAAAGATAGACACCTGTCCGAAATAAAAGAAAGGGAAGGGAGAGGGAGGCGAAAATATTTCTTACTGTATATATGAGCTGCGATAGATCCGTGTATCAGAACCCTACAGTCAGCTATCTGTGGGGATTGTAGTATTGTATGTCATACATTTGTCCTTCATCTCGCAGCAACCAAAAACCTGAGACAAGGTCTACCGCGCCCCTTCATATGAGAATAAAAAATAATTTTGGTTGTATTTGAGAACTGCGATGAGATAAAGAACGAAGTTCAAATGAGTCAAAAGTGTCATGTGAGTGAGCAGAGGTGCGAAAACGTTTGACCGATAGGAGATTACATATACTCACCCTAAACCGATGCAACAGCTGACCGAGTCTTGTACTTCTGTTGCATCATGATATGTGACGCCGAATGAAAGGGTAGTTCATAAAAGCGCAGTAACGGTGGCGCCCAGGGACCGGCCCGTGAGCAAGAAAGGGGTCCTACTAGACAGAGAAGTGAGTTAATTTCTCTCAGAAAGCGGGCATTAGCATGGTCATAAGATGACCACCATGTGAGCTACAAGGTGCAGCGTGCCAACAGCCTCCGGAAACGACCACGCCCCAGAAAGGAAAGGGATCGATGTCACAGCCACTCTAGCTGAGTCAGATCTATCTCCCTTGCAGACGACCACCACCATGAGCGCATACTACGACGAGATCGAAATCGAGGATATGAGTTGGGACGAGGAGAAGGGCGTTTACCACTACCCCTGCCCTTGCGGTGACCGTTTTGAGATCTCTCGAAAGCAACTTGCTGATTACGAAGACATCGCGACCTGCCCAAGTTGCAGTTTGATTATCCGCGTCATATATGATCCCGTACGTGTTTGTCTGTGGTCGCGTAGTATTTATTAACCGTCTCTTATCTATTCTTTGACAGCTTGATTTCGAAGACGAGCCTCCAGATGACGCGACAGAACTAGAAGGAAATGGGGAAGAGGAAGAGTCTCAGTCAGACGGCGATCACTTTGAGGATGCTCTCGAGCAACTCAAGCTCCATGATGAATCCCACCCTGCGATAATCGCCGCTTCAGCGTAAAATATTATTTTCCTATCATGCTTCTTCAAGTTCGACGGCTTCTATATGATATGATGCAGTACGCTGCACCGTGGTTCTCATCTGCACCTGCTCATCGGCACTCCACCAGGCTGTATCGAATAGTCAGCTCTTGGTCTAAGTGGAAGCTAAGCTTGAATGGAATATTATCTGTCAGCCTTTTCTCTCACTACACCTGTTCAATGGAATTAATCTAGTCTTTGCAGCATTGTGGGCATGTACAGGAGACACGATCCAAGACCTCATTGTAATCGCTGGTAGTAAGTTACGTGTGTCATATCATTTCTGTAGCCAACATTGTATCAAGTGGATGATTTGAAGTGGATACGAATCATACGACGGGATCCATAAGCATCTCAACAGACATCCAGTGGACAGTACTGTAGTTGGACGTTGGTCGACCTGGTCACCCGGCTACATCGTAGCACGCCAGTGCTTACTTGCATATCCAACATTGCATCTCTTCTATTACCCCAACAACTTTCCGCATTGGGCCCTTTTACCTGGCTGTGTAGTGCCACTATCAAAGCCGCACTAGAACATCAGAGTTTGTTGCGATGGTATAGAATGGCAGGAATGCTTGGCCATAGTATTGAGCATGAAGCACAGGTTCTTGACATCGTGACTCGTGAGCAAGCGAGATGTGGACGTGAGGAGTGATCGAGGGTGACCCTGGCAAACTGTTCCACCACCATTTCACCGTCACCCCAACCCGCGAAAACATGGCGCAGGTCCGCCCACGCTCGCCCATGGAGGACGACCCTCGCCATAAAAGAGTCAAAACTAGCCACGCATCCGACATCAACATAGACGTTGTCGAGCATTTCGCTACTGGTCTCTTTGACGCCTCCAACGTCGAGCAACTACGCGCCGGCTACACAGAGAGCACGCCATTTAAGCATGTCGTCATTAGCAAGCTCTTTTGCGACGACCTTTTACGGGGTGTCAAAGACGAGTGTGTCGAGCATCTCAGTTTTACGGAGAAGGAGACGGACATTTACAAGGTAATGTACCACTTGCTCGCAATCCTATCTGCATCTCTCACCCACCCGCCGAGCTAGGTGAACCAAACTGGGGACCTTGCCTCCTTGTCCTACCTCTCTGACGAACAGCGCGCTCTCTTCCCGAACCTCGTCGCCCTTCGGGATGCACTCTACTCTGCACACTTTCGCGCTTTTCTTCGAGATGTCACAGGCTGCGGACCGCTCTCGGGCACGAAACGGGACATGTCAGTCAATTCGTACACCCGTGGTTGCCATCTCCTCAACCACGACGACGTGATCGGAACGCGCAGAGTGTCCTACATCCTCTATATGCCCCTGCCGGACGACAAACCTTGGCTAGCAGAATACGGCGGCGCGCTCGAGCTTTATCCCGTGCGAGCAGGTAGGGACGTCCCCGAGCCTGATGTTGCGCCTGTCAAGTCGATCCCACCAAGTTGGAACCAGTTCGTTTTCTTCGAGGTCCAACCTGGGAAGAGCTTCCATTCGGTGGAGGAGGTCACCGTGGACGAGGAAGGGCACGCACGACTGAGCATCAGTGGCTGGTTTCATGCCGCGCAGCATGGCGAGGATGGGTACCTTGCCGGGGAGGCCCTCCAAGAGAACGCAAGTTCGCGCGAGCAACTCGTGCGTCTCTCTCTCCTTGCCTGCCTTGCTGAGACGCGCATATACCCGTTTTCCAGACCTCGAGCTCCAACTTGGACACATGTGCTGGCAGGTTTACACAATACGACGACACGAGCGACGACACTGAACCCCCACACCCCGACATCCCTCTCTCGCCCGCATACACCTCGTTCCTGGCCAAGTACCTCAACCCTGCATACCTACAACTTCGCACCCTAAAAACTATTATGGCCCAGTTCATCAACGAGTCTAATCTTCAACTACAGAGCTTTCTCGCAGATGAGCTCGCAGCCACCCTCGAGCATGGGCTGCGCGGCGCAGACGTAGCAGACGGGCTGGACAGGACGTCCCGCGAGGACAAGGTCCCGCGTCATGACCTCGGCATCCCTCCTTCCTCAGAGTCTTCCCCGTGGACCGTCAAAGCACCCCCTCACAAGTGGCGCTATTGCACCCTCACGCAACCACCGGGTTCGAGCACATCCTCGACGGCACGCGCAGAAGCCGAGGAGCTCCTGCGCGAGCTGCAGGACACATTCTTCCCGAGCAACGCGTTCCGCGCGTGGTTGGCCATCGTGACCAAGCTGATCCCGCTGAGTTGTGCAGTCGAAGCGAGACGGTTTAGGCCGGGATTGGATTACACACTGGCGACGAGCAACGAAGGAGAGTCGCGGCTTGACGTCGTCCTCGGGCTCACCCCCCAAGAGCAACCAAAGAACGAAAATGGCATTCGTCACGGCAAGGCTAAGGCAAAAGCGAGCGACGAGGACGAGAACGAAGGCGAGCTCACAGGGTGGCAAGGGGGACGGTGGGGAGGATGGGAGGTACGCCTGCCAATGCTCTTGTGTAATACGTCTCTCACCCTTCGCTTTCCTAGTGTTACATGGCTCCACATGACGAGGAAGACGACCCAGCGGTGTACCGTTCTGGGTCAAGAAAAAAGTCGCAAGCAAAAGAACAGCCGGAATCAAGCACCGCATCGTCTTCGAATCATGCCGATGATGACATGGACGGGGACGAGGAAGACGAGGATGGTACTCTTTTGACTTGGCAGCCGCACTTTAATTGCTTGCTTCTCGTCCTGCGAGACGAGGGAGTATTGCGTTTTGTCAAGTACATCTCTGCCGCTGCACAGGGGTCCAGATGGGACATCTGTGGCGAGTTTGAGGTAGGTATGGTCGACAGCGACGAAGATGAGGATGAGCAAGAGCAAGAACACGACGAGGCTGAGGACCAGGACGAGGACGAGAATGAACCTTGACGTCGTGTCGACAATTGACCAAAAACGCGGTCCGTTTTGGATTTGAGATCGCATGTACATACACAGGATTCTGTACCGATGCCAGTGGATATCTACACCGTGGTTGGATTGTCATTTCCATTTGCTAGAGAACCTGTCCGAATGTTAAAACACGATCTTTTGGCCCTGGCCAGGTACGATAGCCGCAGACTGGCGCTGTGCGTGTGCAAGGGCGGCACCCGGTCTTGCACGTCGTGCATGCGACCGGTCACGACCAGCATGATCAGGTCGCCGTGAAGGAGTCGAAGTCGCTTCTGTAGGTAGATCTACAACTTCCGGATCGTCTTCTTCTGTGTGGCGGGGTCTGCGTTGCTTGGAGTGTACGGATGTGAATCCTTTTCGAGAAGCCTTGCTATCCCCGGTCTTGACTTTTTGGCCCTGGTCCCCTTTGGGATGCCGAGGGCCACCACCACCTCGTCGAACGGCGTCGGGAGAGGCATACTCAACTACGAGGTCACGTCCGTTTAGATGATGATTGCGAGGGTTAAGGAGAGCCTCGGTAGCGTGTTCGATGTTCGTAAAGTCGACAAAGGCGAACCTAACGTCCGTCATCGAATCGTACACGGCGCATAGACACAGACGTCAGCACAAGGTCTCGAGTCAATAACCGTTTGGACAGGCGCAGAAATGAGATACGGACCCTTTGCAGTTACCGCTGTCCTCAAACGTCCCCATACGAATCTTTCGTATCCATACGTCCTTTGATTGTGCCGCATCCCCGTCTTGGCTCACCCCGTTCCCCTTGTCCTCGTGCCCATACCGGTGCATCTCGAACAGTTCCCGAATCGACGCCTCCGTCGTTTCGAACCCGAGATTACCCAGAAACAAAGTGGGCGCAGGGGGCTGCTTTTGCGAGCGCAGTATCTTCTGCGCCATCTTAGACAGACTTTTCC
>JBBPTY010001188.1:0-10871 GCA_038094335.1 Tylopilus aff. striatulus | reverse complement strand
ATGTACAAGCTCGGAATGATCCTCTTACTTGGCTCTCTTGGCGAGCAGAAGAATCCTCGCGAAGCCATTAATTGGTTAAAACGCGCTGCCGAGCAAGCAGACGAGGAGAACCCCCATGCATTACACGAGCTTGCCATGCTTCATGAGATGCCGACATCGCAGTATGTCGTTCACGATGCTGCGTATGCCAAGCAGCTCTATACGCAAGCAGCGCATCTCGGGTATACGCAATCCCAATTCAAGCTTGGACAGTGTTATGAATATGGGACCCTTACGTGCCCTGTGGACCCTAGAAGGTCTATAGCATGGTACACCAAAGCCGCGGAGAAGGGTTACTCGGAGGCGGAGCTTGCTCTGAGCGGATGGTATCTCACGGGTAGCGAGGGTGTTCTCAAGCAGAGCGATTCAGAGGCGTATTTATGGGCACGGAAAGCTGCAAATAAAGGTTTGAGCAAGGCCGAATATGCGGTGGGTTACTATGCCGAGGTTGGCATCGGTATCAAGCAAGATGTCGAGTTTGCGAAGCGGTGGTACATGCGAGCGGCGGGTATGTCTGCTTTTGCCTCCTGGGTGTGTTTCACTCGGATGTTGACTGTGGTACAGCACAAGGAAACAAGCGGGCGATGAATCGACTGACAGAGATGAAACGCATGGGCAACAAACGATCTAATGTCGGACGACCTACACGACAGCAAGCAAAGGACGAGTGTGTGATCGTCTAGCACGGGTGGGATCGAAGGAAGGTGCTTTTAGATCACTATCGTGTCGTTTTTTTCTCCTCTACCCTGGCGTTAATACTTTAATACCTGCACGTCTTTCGCCGAGCGTGGTCAGTGACTCGCATCGTTGTTGCTTTGGAATAGGACCTTTTTCCCCATCGCATGCTTGTTATCGATGTGCTATTTTTTCGGACGGAACGGGTAGCGGTAGCGTATGTGGAACAGCCTGCTAATTGAGGCCTAATCTATTTGTTCGACACCACCATGGCGGCATCCAAAGACGATGTTCGAGCTCCTCGTTTCGCCATATCAAAATAGCCTCACTGACCCTTTCTTGAGCACAGATCTCGCTATTGGAGCACCTCGACGTCTCCCAGATAAACTGTCTCAACGAGGAGCGACCACACGACCTCGCATCGATCCTTGCGGGCAGGAAACCCAACACGTCGCCCGACGTCTACCTCGAGAGCAGCGCCGACGCCCAGCTCCTGCTCAATATCCACGTAAGTCGCCCCGCCCCCTTCCATACACGCGTGTCGACGCCACACGAATCTGACAACCGACCCTACGTGCGCGCACGCACGCACACACACGCGCGTGGCCCGTGCTGACAGTTCAACCAAGCGGTGCGCATCCGCACGCTCGTCCTCCGATCGCACGTCGCCCCCGAGCGGGGACCCAGGACGCTCAAGCTGCTCGTGAACAAGCCCACGATCAGCTTCGGGGACGTGGACGGCGTCGACGACGCGGTGTTTGCGCAGGTGGTGATGCTCCGCGAGGCCGACGTGCGCGACGGGCGGCCTGTGACGCTCAAGTTTGTGCGGTTCACGAGCGTGAATAGTTTGCATGTGCGTTCTTTCTGGTGGTTGGTCTATGGATGGTGTTGAGCTGATACGTGTACGTGTGGAGATCTTTGTCGAGTCGAATCAGAGCGGAGATGAAGACGCGGTGACGCGGATCGATGCGATCGACGTGCTTGGCGTGGCAGTCGAGTGCGTGTCTCGTTTGTGTTTCGTTTGCGCATTGACTCACCCCAACCGTTGTAGGGCGACAAAGGACCTGAGTGGACTCAGACAGGAAGACAACTAAGACGATGGAGTCATTCGTCGTACACGCGCTTCTTGTGATGCACTTTCACTAGAGCGTTGGTCCTCCAAGCTGCATGGCATAGTTGCGCTTTTCTCTTCGCCATAGAACCATATCTGTATCATACGGCTAGTGCACTACTTGCCGTCAATTTGCAACCACATGTTCCACCGCCGCCTGGCTTCTTCGTCGCCCTCGAACACCCAGTTTACCTTGATCACTTCCGAGAATCCTTCGTTCATCCGAGGCGCTTCGTAGTTGTCCCGGAAGCCGATAAAGGCGAGATATGGAATGAGATCTCTCTGTGATCAGCGAACCATCAGTCAAAGCATCACCAACACAGGAAGTGTGTCTCACCTGCGCCTCACTCGAGGGTGGTTGGTTGTATGCGCGGTACAAATTGTTGTGCCACGCCAAGTCCATCGATCCATCGAAGAGGAAGCATCGAGCAGGCACACCTACCTTCTTGGCAAGGTCTATATAAAGCTTGCGCGTTGCGGAATCCCGATTAGTGTTGTCTGTACCACAGGGGCGCGGTCATTCCCCAGGTTCACGGTGTAGAGAGCTATCAGAGCGCACCTATCACGCAACTCTTGCCCGCATTGAGCGCATCTTCTGCGGCTTTCAGGCATTTGGGTCTCGAGCCGAGGGTATCCTGATTGACGTGCACATATCCAAGGGGTGCGAAATGCTTGCGGTAAAATGACGACTTGCCGAGGCAAGGGTAGCCTACTAGGAGGACGAGCTCAAGCGTGGGGGACGGGGGCACAATGTACGCCGTCGATGGACAAAGGCGATACGTCGCTAGAAGCACACAACACGGTCAGCTGGGAAAAGGGCCGGGAAAACCCGTCTGTAGACGCTCACGCTGTGCAAGACTGGCAACCTGGAACCCAGGGAGCTTGAAAGGGGCTTCTAGAAGGCCCAAAAAATATGCCTATTACGACGCGTCGATGCGTGTTACGACAGGGGTGTGGGCTTCGAGGTGAAACAGCGTACCTCGGGCGTGTGGAATCGAATGCCGACATTTATTGCCCACTTGCGATCTGTCGACGCGAAGTCATCTGCTCGCCCCGCGGCATCGCCGACGAAGAACGCGGCGTTCTTATCTTATGTGGCCCTCGTCATCAGATTCGGCGCACGAACCTGTTGTGATGGCGCGGATGTATACGTACCAATGTCGACATGGTGTTCCTTGAAGATCCGCTCGAGTTCATACCATATGCCAGGCATCGGCTTGCGATACCCGTCCTTGGCACACGCGGCAAATAGGCGAAATGGTACATCTGGGATCTTTTTTTTTTTTTAAAAAAAAGCGCGTGTCAGAAGGGGGACCGAAGGGTGTGAGAATACGTACGGCGTTCGCGATCAAGGGTATCTTCTTCTTCCAGTCTTGCAGCGCGGCCGCTTTGAGCGCCTGGTTCGATACCAACACGATGGTGTATCTGTAAACCAAGAATGGGCGTCATGACACGAGGGGAACGCGTGTTCTCCTCTCTCTCCCCCCCCTTCTGCGCAATTTATCAGTGACACGGCGTGACGCACCCGTCTTGGTGGAGCTCCCTGAGCTTGGTGGGCACGCATTGTCGCCACCACTCCCATTTCAGTGCTTCGGCACCCTTCCTGCTGAGGTGTTTACGGCTGAATTGGATGATGGTGCCGTCGAGGTCGAACAGGGCGACCCTGGGACGCGCAGGCGGGTCGAGGTGGATACCGTGCAGACAGGTGCGCTTAGGGCCGAGCGCAGGCTTGAGCCATTGGAAGGACGGGGGAGAGGACGTGCTTGGTTTGACGAAAAAGGGGTGGACTCGGTGGAGATGAGTACATTATTGTGCAAGTCGGACTACCAAGCGCTTACTTTTGGCGATTTTGTGCGCGCCGTTCATGGACTCGCCCTCGACATGGGTGGCGTCACGCTTCCCGCCGGGTTCTGGAGGATGCATGCTAAGTGTTTTCGTTGCACGACGTCGAGCAGAACGTACGTTGGTTGGACGGGCCAGGATCAGACATGCCAGTGGTGGCGTCAGTACAAGCACTGCATCTATTCGATAAAAACAAAATAACGGAGTGACCCAGTTCCAATACATAGTATTACAAGTGTCATACGTTCCGTGGCCTCCCTCTCTATAGCTTCATCGGTCTATCTAGTCACTTGGTCTTCTCGCTCAAAAAGACGACACCGGGGAGAGCCTATACAAACTCAGTTTCATGTAGATTAGTAGCAATTCAAACCCACCTTGCCCTCGAGGAGTTCGAGGCTTGCACCACCACCAGTACTGACGTGGCTGAGCTTGTCCTCGGCACCGTATTGCGCTGCAACAGTTGCAGTGTCCCCTCCACCAATGATGACGGTCGAACCCTGGTTCTTGGCCTCGATAGCAGCATCCAGTAAAGATTTCGAGCCAGCCGCGAACGCGGGGAATTCAAACACGCCAGGGGGTCTACAAGAGAGAAGGGTTGGTTCGCGCGTTTGAGCGTGAGGGTTACACGCACCCGTTCCAGAGGACTGTCTTGGCCGACAGCACGGTTTCACGGAAAAGTTCGCGGCTCTTTGGGCCTGCATCGAGGCCCATCCAGCCATCGGGAATACCCTCCTCTTTAGTGGCGCTACCGGTCTACACGAAGGAGGTTAGCAACGGAACATAGCAACACGGGATAATTCGGACCGTGGCGTCCTTGTCAAACTTGTCGGCGGTAATGAAGTCGACCGGGAAAACGAGCTTGACGTTGTTGGCTTTGGCCTTTTCTACGAGAGAAGCGACCTTTTCCGAGCCGTCCTGGTCGAACAACGACTTTCCGATCTTTTCCGATGACCTGAGATGACGAGCACGGGATAGCGGGTGATTCTACGCACGGAGACTTTGTCGAGAGTTTTGGCAAACGTGAAAGCCATGCCACCGCAGATGATGAGTATGTTGACCTTGTCGAGCATATTTTCGATGAGTTTGATCTTGTCGGACACCTTCGCACCACCAAGGATGCCGAGGAAGGGGCGATCGGGGCTCTCGAGGACCTTGGCAAAGTACTCGAGCTCCTTCTTCATGAGGAGACCGGCCGCCTTTTTCTCGAGGTCGATGCCAACCATACTGGCGTGGGCACGGTGTGCGGTACCAAAGGCGTCGTTGACGTAGAGATCGCCGAGTGTAGTGAGCTGCTTCTTGAAGGTGTCGACGACGTCCTTGGGAACCTTTATCTTGTCTGGGCCTTTGCCCTCTTCTGCACCGTGGAAGCGGAGGTTTTCGAGGAGAATGACGGCACCGTCCTGGGCGTCGTTGACAGCCTTTTCGACATCGGGGCCCACGCAGTCGTCGAGGAAGATAACGTCTTTTTTGATCTTTTCGGTGAGCACGTCAGCGACGGGTCTGAGAGAGTCCTTTTCGGATCGCTTTCCGTCCGGACGGCCGAGATGGGACATGAGAATGACGGCCTTGGGCTCTATATGCGTTGATCAGGGGTGACGAAAGGAGAGAGACAGAGTGCATACTCTTGGCGAGGACGAAGTCGATGGTGGGAATTGCTGCGACAATGCGCTGTGGATCGATGGTTGGGGGGCGCCAACTGGACGGCTGGATCGGATACGCACGGCAGGATTTGTGATTGTACGACCGTTTGGAGTGTCCTTCATAGGTACGTTGAAGTCGACGCGGATGAGAACGCGACTGCCAGGGATTGCGTCGGCGAAGGCGGAGTCATCGACGAAAAGCTTGTTGGCAAGGGACATGGTGGAAAGGCAAGATAGAGAGCATCGGATCGATAGGACTTGATATGGGTGGAGATGAGCGTGGGAAAATATCGCTTGATGGCAGACTCCAACTCGCTCGGGCTCGACTTTGAGCAAGAGACGGCGACGGAGGAGACGGTAACGACGACAACGACGACGACGGAGCAACCATCCAAGACAGACGAACAGGAGAACAAGCCAGAGAAGAAGAAACCATATGTCAACCCAGAGCGCGTCAAGACAGGTGGAGCACAGCGGGTCGGTGGTCACTTTGTCGCGTACTCGCATGCTCGGCTGACGTGACTGGACGCAGGAAAAACCCTCTGACGAGGAGCTTGCTGAGCGCATGCGGCGTATGAGAGAGCAAAACGAGAAGATCAAGCAGCGACGCATGGTGAGCATACGACTCAAGCGGGAGTACGAGGCTAATTGGGGGTAGGACGTGAAAGCAGACGAGGAGGCGTTCAAACAGCTGCAAGAGGCAGATCGACTCAAGGATACGCGTACGCGCAAAGTACAGGAGGGTGTCGACCGAGCGCGAGAGCAGAATGCGCGTCGGAAGATGGACAAGTTGGAAAGCCGGGAATGGGACTCGGACAAGCCGACCGAGGAACGGAAGCAGGGCGAGCCGGGCAGAGGCAGGCGTGGTGTGCGTGGTGGACCGCGAGGACGCGGTCGTGGACGCGGTGGGCGAGGTGGAGGACCAGTTGGGCCGAGCGAACCGGTACCGGCGACATCAACGACGACAACGACGACGACGGAGAGTACATAGCGAGTTATGACTAAGCAAACAATGACCCATGTCTCGACTGCTCACCGCGAATCTGCCGCAACTGCAGAACCTCATCAAGCGCGACCCAGCAGCGTACAAGGAGGAGTTCTTGCAGCAATACAACCACTACGAAGCTACCAGACAGCTCTTCATTCTCAGTCCAGACGAGAACGCAGACCATTTTAGAGAACTCGTCTCGTTCATCGCGCAGGTTGCCGTCTGCTATCCCAAAGAGACCGCCCACTTTCCCGCTCATATATCTAGCCTCGTCCTCGATCACTATGGCGCACTCTCTCCAGACACCCGCAAGTCTCTTCTACACAACCTCGTCATACTCCGCAACAAAAACGTTATCACCTCCGTAGAGTACGTGTCTTGTTTCTTTCCTCGCCCTCTCTGACCCTCTCCTAGCCTCCTCAGGACGCTCTTCCCCCTTCTCCCCCGCACCACCTCCCCCTCTCTCCGTGCCTTTATCCGAAAGACCATCCTATCCGACATACGCACAGCCAACCTCCGTACCAAAAATCACAAGCTCAATCGCGCCGTGCAGGCCATGCTTTTCACCATGGTCGAACGCGGCATGGATGCAGATGTCCTCGGGGACAAGGGAAAACTCCGCGCGACCGCATCCAACGGCGAGGATGCCATGTGGGCCGTCATCCTCACCAAGGAACTCTGGCGAAAACAGGTTTGGTCAGACGCCAAGTCGATCTCTATCGTCGCACTCGGTTGTTTCCATCCCGTCATCAAAGTGCAGAGCGCATCTCTGCATTTTTTCCTCGGTAGCGATCAAGACAAGGAGGACAGCGACGAAGAATCCGACCAGGCACGTATCATCTCATACTCACTCTTTCTCTTCTCAACTGGGCATAGGAAGTGGATGTCAAGGCACTGCACCACCGTCGCGAGATCAACAAAAAGACTCGTAGTGCCGACAAGAAACTCCAAAAGCAACTTAATGCTGCCAAAAAAGTTCGTCTCGCGTACCTCCCATTCTGTTCAGCTACAACATACATGCATCCACAGAAACAGAACAAGGCGACCGAGTCGTCGAACCCCAACTTTCCTGCCTTGCAGCTTCTCAATGACCCACAATCCTTTGGCGAAAAACTCTACGACAATCTCAGCCGTTACGACAAACGTTTCTCTCTCGACCACAAGATTCTCCTCATGCAACTCCTCTCCCGCATCATGGGCTATCACAAGCTTTCTGTGCTCCCTTTCTATACCTACATCCTCAAATATCTCACATACCACCAACTCCGCGTCCCTGCCATCCTCGTAGCACTCGCCCAGAGCGTGCACGACCTCACCCCGCCCGACGCACTGGTACCCGCTATTAAGAAACTCGCAGCAGAGTTTGTGCATCCCGGGGTGGGGAGCGAGGTTATTGCCGCAGGCATCAACGCGATTCGAGAAATATGTCGGCGCCAGCCATGGGCTATGGAGGAGGACCTCCTCGGAGATCTGGTCGAGTACCGGAAGAGCCGGGACAAGGCCGTCACTGCCGCTGCGCGGGGCATCTTGCAGCTCTATCGCGAGGTCAACCCGGGGATGCTGAAGCGTCGGGAGAGGGTCGGTGTCGTTTTCTTGATTGGCCTTGTTAGCATATGCTCACCGAGTTGTCGTCGTCTAGGGCAAGGACGCGAGCATGGGGATGAGCCAGGGGCGACAGCCACTGCCGTTTGGGCACTTGGCGGATGCTGCTGTGGACATCGAGGGTTTGGTTGTACGTCATGCTTTCCTGTTTGCCCGTGTGGGGCAGATGGTGACCCCTTCTTTACAGCTTTTGGAAGACCACCTCAAGAAACTTCGCGAAGAGGAAACAGGTGACATGGAAGACGACGAAGCCGCTTGGGAAAATTGGGAGGTCGAGACCGACTCGTCGGCATCCGAGTCTGAGGGCTGGATTGACATTAGCTCTGATGGGGAAGGCATCGAGGTATCGGACAGCGAAGATGAAAAGGAGGCAGCCACCAAAAACAAGGACGAGGATGACGCAGACAAGCCTGCCGAGGCACAGGGGAGTCGGACATCGACATTGGCGACGACCAAGGTGACGAAGCAAGCTCAGGGGCCTTCTCGATGCTGACCTTGATGACAGATTCTGACACCTGCCGATTTTGCGCTGCTCAACGATCTTCGGATCAAAGCTGCAGCCAAAGCGGTGGAAGACGGTGGTGGGTCCAAGGCCAAGCGCAAACTTGCTACCCTCGAAGCAGCTAAAAAGGCCTCCACTTGCGATGATTCCGCCGACGGGTTTATCTCCGAGAACGACATTCTGGGTCCTCGCAAGAAGCCCAAGGCGGACTACGCAGAACGTATCGCGTCCATCGAAAAAGGCCGCGAGGGCCGCGAAAAGTATGGCTCGCTGAAAGGAAAGAAGAAAAAGGAAACGCCGAGCAGTTCAACGAACAGAGAAAAGACGAGGAACAAGCCGATCATGATGATACTTAGCAGCAATGCCGTCAGGGGGAAGAAGAAGGCATCGCTGAGGGAGAAGCAGCAAAAACTGAGAGCACATATTGAGCGGTCTAAAAAGGCACGTCATTGATTCTACGTGTCTGTACTGTTACTAGAGGCGTCCGTTTCGGATACGCTCCGCGATATCATACCCTGATGCAAAATGAGACAGCCGGGTGTCCACGATGAAACCCTGATTGGATGTTGGTGACATGTTCCAAACACTGAGTTGTCGTACAAACCTTTTCGTCATAATCTATTCCCGAGCAAACAGGGACATTCGGACCCGGACAAAAACGGGCGAAGAGACGCGTGCGCACCTTGCAAAACGCGTTTCAGCTGTGCTAGTTCGACCACTCTGACGACGATATGTTCGCCGGGATCCGGCTTCGGCGCCGGATGCGTCATCTTGTCCTCCAGCTCGACCTTGACGATGACGAGCTTCATCTTGGCGGTGGTCATCCCTGTGCACGTCGGCGCAGTTCGGGTTAAAGGAGAGGAGACGACATCCAGATGAAGACTAGGGGGACTCACCGGGATCGCACGCAATAGTGGGCGTGCACTCGAGGACGTCTTCGAGGGAGGCTTTGTACCCGGTTTCTTCCTCGAGCTCGCGCAGCGCTGCTGTGCGTGCTTCTTCGTCCGGCTCACCGGAGGCTGTCGGCGCGTTGAGCAGACCTGTATGAGGAGATCAGCGCATGCCCATGGGTGGAGTGGGCACTGAAACGCGCCGGCCGGAAACTCTACGAGTGCGAGTGAGAAACGAGGAAGATGCGGGGAGGTGAGGACGTGCCTATGACATGTTTATCGAGGGGCGGACGGTATTGTTCGAGGATGATGGTGGACAGCGGGAACGCGTTCGTCTTGGACGACAGGATTGCCAGGATCGCGACGGCTGGGTGGGGCGTGATCAAGGGACCGCGCGTGGGGAGGCAAAGGAGGAGGGAGCAGACCGTCTTTGCCGGTGTGTCCTTGGACGGTTTTGCGTTCTGCGCATTCCCAGACGCGCTATTGAAGGGGGTCGCGCGGGTCGCTGGTGAGCAAGGGGTTAGCGTACCTGTTTGCCGTCCTGGTCTTGGTAGTGGATCCTGGTCAAGGCGATGAACCTGAGGGTGGTCAGTTGCGCTCTCGGGTTGACGGGACAGATTCACTTTGAATGTGCATTACTGAGGGGTTCAGTAGAGAGTATTTTTGGACCTGGCATTATGGTGTGGATGCGAGCTGGTAGTCGACTCTGTCTGAGTCTCGCGAGCAACTTCAGTCTGGTTGCCATCTGGTACTAACGTACTCGATGTCCCTTGACTCGTTTCTTTGGCTGCTCCGCCTTTTTGTCACCCATCCGTCGTTTGATCCCGAGATCTGCTTTTTTTGGCTCTACTGGCTCCTCATCTTCCTCCTCCTCCCCTTCCTCTTCCTCCCTCTCCCCCTCCCCCTCCTCCTCCTCCTCCTCCTCCTCCTCATCAGACGCAAGCTCTTTTTTGGCTTCCGCAACTAGCCCATTCCACCGACCACCTTCGTCGCTCCCGAGTTCACATGTCCATATAGGCAAACTAATGCTTGTGCTCGTTTTAATGTGCAGACTTTGAACATTGTCCCAGCCATCCTTGATATGACGCACAATCGCCGGGAGCGCCGTCTCGAGGTTGGCCAGTAGTTGTTTTGGCGTGTGCGATACCAATCCAATCTTGACCGACCTAAGGCAGGGAGGGTGAGCGGCGAAGCACCTTGCATCGAGTAGGCCAAAGCACGCACGTGCACGTTCCTCTATTTTGATGCATATACGACGACTCAATCGCCCGTTCGAGCTCGCCCTTGAGATTTTTGCGCGTCAGACACACTGGTGTAGGTTGTCTGACCAAGCATGCGTCTCAGCCTCGAACGAAGCATCGCGCCCGCACAGGGAGAACACCACACGCACTTTTTAGCCTGGAACCACTTTGTCCCAAGTAACCGCGGCAGGAGGGGCACCACTCGCTCGTCCGCGAGAAACAGTGCGTTTTCCTTGAGGAGCAATCGGCGTGCCTCATACGCTTTGAATTTTCCCTTGAGTTTCTCCACGCCAACGACGCGGGAGATGAACTTGATGTTGTGTCGCTCGAGGAGGTCTTTG
>JBBPTY010001187.1:0-10874 GCA_038094335.1 Tylopilus aff. striatulus | reverse complement strand
TAGTAAGTAAGTACACACCTGTTGAATACTCTGTAGTCACTAAGGAACTAAAGGTAGACTAGGTGCGATGTAAGTAGTGCTTATGTAAGCATAAAAGCGTACATAATCTAAATATTCCAACAATCAAAACATGGAACCCTCCCACTAATGTTAAAGGGTTTGCTCCTTCCTAGGATTTGCAAATTTCTATCACAAATTCATTCCCAACTTCTCTAACATCATTGCCCCACTGAATCTATTGACCAGAAAGAATGATCCCTGGGCCTGAACATCCCTCCAACAATGCACTTTTGAAACCCTCAAAAATACCTTCTCCTCTACCCCAGTACTTCATATTCCTGACGTTACTCATCCATTCACCCTCATGACTGATGCATCACTCCTAGCAGCTGGTGTGGTCCTCATGCAACATGATGGGAATGGTGATCTCCACCCTTGTGCTTACTTCTCTAAAACATTCATTCCAGCTGAATGAAACTATGATATCTATAACAGAGAACCTCTTGCAGTGATTCTAGCATTGAAATAATGGCAACAATATCTTTTAGGCACTCCTGACTGTCACTGTCCTCACAGACCACAAGAACCTATCTTATCTCAGAGACCCCCAGAAGTTATCTTGACAACAAGCATGCTGGTCTTTGTTCCTGCAAGATTTCCCTATCCATTGGTAGACTACCCTCAGAACCAAAATGGGCCCAGCAGACACACTTTGCTAAAAAGAAGAAGCAGACACCACCCAAGACAATGCTGACACTTCAATTTGGCCTGAACCAGCTATTGTTAATGCCCTCAATCTCACCCTTGCCCATCACATCCAAAAATCCTTTGCCTCCAACCCTCTAATGCTAAAAGCCATTGAGAGCCTTCATGATGAAGACTTCCTATTCCCTAGGTCTAAATTCTCTGACTGGTCCTATGATGATGGACATCTCTACTACAAGAATCACATGTACATATCCCCCTCTGAATGATCTGCCATTTTACACTCCCTCCATGAATCCCCCACCTCTGGGCATGCAGGATGCTATCACACCCAGGCAGTTGTGGAAAGAGATTTTTGGTGGCCAGGACTGGCTACTTTCATCAGGAACTTTGTCATGGAATGTGCCATTTGTCAACAAAATAAGGTTAACACCCACCCCACTGTCCCCACCCTAACCCCCATACCCTCAGTGTCCACCCTACCATTCAAGCAAATATTGGTGGACCTTATCACTGATCTGCCACCCTCCCAGGGCTACAACTCCTTGATGGTCATGGTCGACCATGGTCTTACAAGGGGGTAATTCTCATCCCTTGCTCCAAGACTATTGATGCTGCAGGAGTTGCAGCAGCCTTCTTTGATCATGTATTCAAACATTTTGGACTCCACAACACCATCATCTTAGATTGTGGCCCTCAATTCACATCCACCTTCACCAGGAAACTCACCAGGATACTCAATTATGATGTCTGCCTCTCCATCACATACCACCCTCAGACTGATGGCCAAACTGAGTGAACCAACCAAGAAGTGAAAACCTATTTACAGATCTTTTGCACTAACAACCCTAAAAAATGGTTGGAATCACTCACCACTGCCAAATTTCACCACAATTCTATCCCCCACCCCTTTACCAAAGTCTCCCCATTCTCACTTCTCCTTGGCTATGAACCTAGAGCCTACCCTCCTTTAGGCAAAACATTCCTCCCAACCCTTCAAAGCTATCTATCAGTCCTTGAAAAAGCCCAGGAAAAAGCCCAGACTACACATGAAACTACTTGTTGAATCATGATGGAATGTGGTACCAGAAGCTTCTTCCCATGGAAAACCAGAGATAAGGTGTGGTTGAAAGCCACTAATCTTTGCCTCCACTACCCTTCCAGAAACCTTGCACCCAAATGCCAGGGACCTTTTGAAATTACCCAGGTACTATCCCCACTAACCTACCAACTAAAACTTCTTCCCAGTTGGAAAATATATGACATGTTCCATGCATCCCTCCTATCCCCATATAAAGAGACTGAGGCATATGGTTCTAACTTCCTTCACCCTCCTCCTGCCATCATTGACTCTGAAAAAGAATATGAAATTGATTGGATCATTTCCCATAGAAACCTTGGACAAACCCAAAAATACCTGGTTGCTTGGAAAGAGTACTCCTCCACCAAGAATACTTGGGAACCCAAATTAAATCTCCACCACTCCACTCTTCTTCTTTCACAATATGAAAGAGCTCATGCATTAATCTGAAACTCAAGAAGGAGGATGAGGCATCTCTATGTAAAGTACCCCCCTCCTCACATGACCTTTTGGACCATTCATTACCTCTATCTCCTTCAAATCACTATATCTATCCTCATCCTATTTGCCATCATCACTACCATTGTCATATCCACCCAGTCATGTCCACATCAAATCCCTATGCTAAATGCCTCCAGGAACCCCTCCAGAAAAATGATCTCTTATTGCTTCAACTTGCCCTCACCAACAGCCACCTTACCCTCAACCTCAAAAATCCAATGGATATCAACTTCCCTTTCCTTCTGCTTTTCTCTACCTATATTTCTCAATGCCACCTTTATTTCTTTGCAAAGTTTCTAGACAAACATTCCCCTCTTACTTCTACAAATGCCCAATTTTTGACATCCATACTTCTTCACTTACAAAGTGACCTTGACTTCTGAATTCTTCATTCCTTATACCAGCTAGGTATCATAGACATGGTGACCAAACTCAACACCATGTTATGAACCCTAAGTCAAACCCACATCCCCACTGTATCTTCTTCCCCAATTGCCTTTTCTTCTGACTCCTCCCCTCCAGGGTTCCCTTCCCACTATTGTTGACCTACTCTTATTCCAGAGACCACCATTCTACACATTGCCATGAGTCCCTCCCCACCTACAGGAAATAACCCTCAACACTCATTTTTGGGTCTCCCCTCCACTCCTCCTGACTATCAACCCCCCAACTATGGTCCAAACAATCCCCACTGACTCACCCCTAGCAATGGGCATACTTACACCATTATGGTGGCCTCTCAACTGGGACAGACTAATCCCCCTCTTGTGGAATGACTCTCTTCCCCTCCTTTCACTCTATCCTCTGAAAATATCAAAGACAACACCCCTTGGAATGACTCTGCCTATGCTAATACTGGATCCCCTGGGTATGGCACTTGAGATTAGCTTGAAAATGGACCTTCAAGCATAAGGAGGGGATAATATTACAGTTGGCTACTCCTCTTTATGTCCTAACACTGCTTGACACTGCCCAGGTTGACCTATTTATATCATTATACAATTTTGTCATTGCAAAGTTTCATTTCCATGAACATTGCCTCCTAGTCATTTCTTTTATAATGACTTGGTATTCTTTTACCTCATCTTTCCTTATTTATATTATTCTAACCTGCCCTTGAGTATCTTGTTTCACATTATATACAAGCCTTTCCATGTATGTAGTTTTCTCACACTTGTTCTTTGCAAATATACGCTTAACTTGTGTCCTAGCTTTGTGGCCTAAGTCCCACAAACCTAAGTAAGCAACTTCCTAGTCCTCAGTCACTTTCTTCTTTATCCTTGATCCTCCTGACATCATGCCTCTTTGTGAGTACTTGCAGGAGTCCCTGATCACCGGTTTTGTGTAGAGCATAACAAGAGCAAAGTCTGAAAGGAGAAAGGTATGTACCATGAGGTAGAAGAAAGAGACAAAGCCAAAAGCAGGATTTATAGGGTTAAGCAAGGAATACTATAGAGTGAGTATGATATGCAATGAATAACCCTATGAAGAATGAACAAGTAAAAGGGGGAAGGCCTATAGGGTTCAGCAAGGTAAGTAGCCAGTAGCCAGGGGGCTTACAAGACAAAGGAAGTCAGAATATCTGCAAGAAGAAGGTTTGAAGGAGGAAATGCTGGTGAGGCTATGGACAGAGTTGGAGAGTGTTGGATATTGTTCTAGGAGGTGGACTGAAGTCTGGAGGACACAGGGGGGTTGGATGGAGGCCTCTCAAGGAGGTACAAGAGGGGTATGGAGGAGATGGACAGAGATAGGATTTGAAGATGAAGAGGGTTTGTGGGAATGCCTGGGTAAGGCACTACAGGGCTCAGAGTTGTTAGGGGAAAGATAGGAAGGTCCAGGAGGGACTCAGGAAGGGATAGGATTGGAGTAGGGGGTGTGAAGGGGCTGGTTTGGCATGGATATGATAGATACCCAGTTACTCCTCCACAGAAATGCCACCACATTGGAGGACAACAATAATATATCTTGTGGCAAGCCCCAAGGGAGTGCCTAATGCAAGTGAGTGGAAAGAAAGAAGGGGCAAGTGTTCATCCCAAGGTTTCCAGCTGAGCAATTCTGTAAGGGTAGCCTTAACAGGGGAGGACTGACCAATCTGATGTAGGAGCTGGAAGCTTGCTATGGTTGCAAAGAGAGAGATTGGGAGGTTTTGTTTACAGGTCTTCTAGGTCGTCCAAGCAAGTCCCAAGCAAGTCCCAAGCCCCTGTCATCCATCCAAGTCAGCTGAGTCTAAACTGACTTTTGGTATGTCTTTTGGAGTTTAAATTGAAGATTCAGATGTATTCTTTCATGTGATTGAGGTTATTTCATCTCATTTCACTCTTTGGCATAGGACCCAAGCTTGGATGTGTTGGCCAGTTGAACTCAGTCATATGGCTGAGTAGTCAAGGTCACTTAACATGGCCAGTTTGCCCCTGGAGACAATCAGGCTCCATTCCATCAGTCTATCCTTGTCAGATTTGACTCAGATCTGTTAACCTTTAGCATTATCTTGATGTCACAGCCTTGTCCTATGACTTGGGGCCTCACAACAGTTATTTTCTCGACATCTTTGACATTTTCAGTCTCAGATATGCCCAGACTATAAAGTATGTACTCTGGTACTTGAAATCTATCTTTCTGCTCCTTCAGAAAAGTGAGAGAAGATCACCCAGAGCCACTAGGGAGCCACTGAGGTTGTCCTTAGTCACTATCTCTTCTACCTTTCATTTGGAAAAGTCACCCAGGTTGAAAGCCTCTATCTTTTGCTATCTTTGCCTGGAGGGCCCCAGGGAAGATCTTTTCTTTGCTCTGCTATTGTCCAAGACACTCCTTCTTATAACTACCTCACTGGAACCCCTTTAGGGATGAGATTTGCTCACTCCCTTCTTTTTCCCTGTTAATCCTTAATACCAGTCTTGGTCAGCAACCCCTTTCTTATCAAGAGTCCTTATAATTCTTACAACTGGAGCCCACCATGAGGGGTTCCCAAAGGTCAGTCAGAAGGTCATTGTGACCCACTGCACAGCACTTGGATCTTGAATAGCTCCTCTCCAAGTTTCAAAGACTAAATATTTCAGAATCTGACTTGTTTGTACCGGTTACCCTGGAAAGAGCACTACATACCCATCTAGGTTTACAAATGCCTCAAGAAGAAGAATCCTTGTTTATACCTGGAGGCTTCAGACATTCTACCCCAAATCCATTGCATTCAGAATCTCTGTTATCTCCTTTATCTCCCCTTTCCTCTTGTGCAGTTACCTTACTCAATAGTTTGGCCAGCTCATCATTCAAGCCTTCATACCCACTTGCATCACTTTACCCAGATAACCTTTTAGAGGCTTCTTCCTCACCATCCCTTGCATTTCTTTTTGATCATTCTGAGTACCCTACCCAACCTCATATAGACCTGGTTGACTCTAGTTCTTGGTCACTTTCCCCAATATCTCTAGTTTTTCCCTTCAACCTATTACTAATCCCTAACCCATTACAGATACCGATGGCAAACCAAGCCCAAGGATTTCAGATGCCCCTGTGTGGCACACCTCATGTGCCCCAATTCAATGGGAAGACACCAATGCTATTGCCTCAGTATTTTGAAGACATCGAGCAGCTCACTGATGTGGCCGGTCTAGATGCCAGTGCACAGATTAAGGCAGTGGCTCAGTATGCCAATCTTGAAGCCAAAGTATGGGAGATGCTATCTGAGTACTCAGCAGCACCCCCAGATTGGGATGCATTTGTTGAAGTGGTTAAAAAGTTGTACCTGGGTTGTGTTACTGCTAACTGTTATAGTCGAGCCAACATGGGTTATCTGATAGAGGATTATTGTCAGAAGACCATGCACACCCCTGATGAACTGGGCAAATACATCAGGAAGTTTAGGAGAGTAGTGATGGCACTGACAGCTAGTGACCAGCTCGGTCGAATAGAATGTGACCTAGTCTTCTTAGAAGGCTTTCCTGACAAGATACATGGCCACATCAAACAGCAGTTGATGATCACGAAGCCTGAAATCCATATGGAGGGTCCTTATCCAATGGATGATGTCATTGAAGTGGCAGGGTTTCTGCTCACTGGCTTGGCACTGTGTTCAGCACTGGTGGCAGCTGACCTTCTCCCCTGCTCAACACTGACACTGACTCCTTCCCCTTCCTGTCCACAGATATTAACATATCCTTCCATGCCCATGATGAAAATCAAGGTGAACATGACTACTTGGCAGCCTCTTATTTGCAGGTTCTGTGCAGGTACCAGTCACTTCACACAGACATGCCCAACAGGTATGGAATATTTGAATATGGGGAAAGTAATCAAGACCTTGGATGGTCACTGATGTATGCTGGATGGATCATTGATTCCTTGACTATTGGCTACCAGTTCCATAAAAGAAGGTGTAGACCATGTTGTCACAATGAGGCAGTCAGCTTAGGCAACACCAACTTCTAAAAAAGGACAGGATGCACCACCCCATATGACTGCAGGCTTGCTGGCAATAGTGTACTGAGACACACCAGCTGTTTTGGAGATAGAGGCAGAGGCGTTTGCATCAGCTGAGTCACATGATGATGAAGAACCAATGCTTGGGACATTAAGTGAGGAGTTCCAGCCATACTTGGCACAGGCATGGGTGCTATTCCAGGCAGACAAGGCAGCAAAGGATAAAGGGAAACATTGGTTTGATGGCATACAGGTACCACTGTAGGAGCCAGAAGCTCACTACAGTTGTAAGTCCCATTTTGCATGATTTCCAGTGTTCTAGATTGCCTGGTGTCCACTGCACAAAGCACCAAGCCAAGCCAAGCAAGTCCAAGTCTGTCCAAGCTGTCTGGCCTAGTCTGGTCAACCAGATCTGATGGTATCAGCCCAGAATGTCAAACCGGACAGTTCTGTTGATAGGAAACAGTTTGTTTTACCTCCTTTCACCCATTTGCACTTAGTCCGACCAGTTTTACTGTGTTCCCTTTCGTCACACTTCATTTTGGTGCCCCTGACTCGGACCTAGACCCACAGAGTGGTCAGGTACATTCGCACCTTCATACCCTTGATATTAGGGTCAGACCTTTTCATATTTACATGCCAGACAGTGCTGCTTCAATGCCCAGCGCATGCGGCTAGTGTTTTGTTAGTTTTTCTTTGTTGACAGTCTCAGGTATGCCCAGACTATAAAAACTATGTATGGACTACCTAATAAAAAGTTTTCCCCTTCGGAAGAGACCACCAGTGAGTGTCTGGGGAAGCTCAACAGTAAGTGACCACTGTAGGTCTTTCCTCTATCGTTTTTCATATCATTTTCTGCCCAGCTGGTACTTCGTCCAGTCCGGAGGCCCCTATTTCTGTGCAGTTGCACTCGGAGTCACTCGGACTCATCATATTTTGGTCAGGTTGGGCAGTCTTCACTCGGAGGACTTAGCTCTCAGTGTTCTCCCTTGTTTAGACAACTCCCATTGAGCTGATCAAGTTGGAACCCTTTGGGACGATCACTTGTTCCTTCTTCTTTCTTTCACCCACTTGCATTAGGCTCTCCCTTGGAGTAGCTGCAAGATATATTTTTGTTGTCTTACAGTGTGGTCATCAAGAATCTTGGAGAATGCATCGTGCCAAACAATGCACTTAAGGGTTGTATAACCAAGCTTTCCTTCTTCATCAGCATCTTCAGGAACCTATCAATGATCAGTGAATTCACAACCTGAGCTAAATTGAGGACTTGGACAGTAACTTACAATTGGTAACCATCCAATGACACACCCACCACTGATTCCCTGGCTGTTCCATATTTCAGTAGAAAGATTTGCACATCACACAATGACTGGATATCCTTTCATAGTTCCAAAAGACAACAGTCTTGTTTTGTCTGCGTAAAGAATGAGTCCAAATGGTACTGCATTCTCCACGTCTTGGGGGAGGTTAGACTATGTACAGGAGCACATTATTATATTACTTAGTTATGGTAACACAGGAGGTGAACTGGAAGCGTTGTAAGACAACAAAAATATATCTTGCAGCTACTCCAAGGGAGAGCCTAATGCAAGTGGGTGAAAGAAAGAAGAAGGAACAAGTGATCGTCCCAAAGGGTTCCAATTCAATCAGCTCAATGGGAGTGGTCTAGACAAGGGAGAACACTGAGAGCTAAGTCTTCTGAGTGAAGACTGCCCAACCCGACCAAAATATGATGAGTCCGAGTGACTCTGAGTGCAACTGCATGGAAATAGGGGCCTCCAGACTGGATGAAGTACCAGCCGGGCAGAAAACAATATGAAAAATGATATACAAAAGACCTACAGTGGTCACTTACTATTGAGCTTCCCCAGACACTCACTGGTGGTCTCTTCTGAAGGGGGAAACTTTTTATTAGGTAGTCCATACATAGTTTTTATAGTCTGGGCATACCTGAGACTGTCAACAAGGAAAAACTAACAAAGCGCTAGCCGCATGCACTGGGCATCGAAGCAGTACTGTCTGGCATGTAAATATGAAAAGGTCCGACCCTAAAATTGAAGTCCGAGGGTGTGAATGTACCTGACCACTCTGTGGGTCTAGGTCCAAGTCAGGGGCACCAAAACAAAGTGCAACGAAAGGGAATGCAGTAAAACTGTTCGGACTAAGTGTGAATAGGTAAAAGGAGGTAAAACAAACTGTTTCCTATCAATAGAACTGTCCGGTTTGACGTTCTGGGCTGATACCATTGGATCTGGTCGACCAGACTAGGCCAGACAGCTCAGACAGACTCGGACTTGCTTGACTTGGCTTGGTGCTTCGTGCAGCGGACACCAGGCAACCTAGAACACTAGAAATCATGCAAAATGGGACTTACAACTGTAGCGAGCATCTGGCTCCTACAGCGTACTTGTATGTCCCACCAGTGGTCTCCAGTCCATGGTTCATCGTAAAATCATTTGAAGTTAGTCCCGTTGTGCTTGTACAAGCGCTCCACATCCCACACAAAGTGTGGTGCAAGTAAAGGGTTCTCAAGTTGATCAAGAGCCCAAGACCAGATGAGCTTAGCATAGACTTCATACATCCATGGCTCACCTTTGTACAGCTCAATGATGTCATGTTTTTGAAACTAAACAACCGATGTAACATCAAATACATTTTGCTTGATACAAAAATAACATAAATGTACAGGGGTAAGTTCAGCAGCAGCTGCATCACAAGCTCATTGAAAGTCATTGTAGTTCTTAAGGCTAACCTTCATGCTCCCATCTGCTACCTGGGAGATGAGACCCAATAGTTTGTCTACCTGAGCAACATTGAGTCCCACGTCCAATGTGACCTCAGTGAATTTGAAGTTGCCTAGGTCATGGAAGGGATGCCATGGCCTGTCATCTTTGGGTGGTACCACCATTCGGGTGACATGGAATTGCTCATACAATTGGTGAAGGTCAGGCCAGCCACTGTGAGGATGATACTCAGTCTTAAACTCCTGGGGCCTGTGCTGAGCTGAAGGTCCACCAAAAACAGGTTGATCAGCTGGCGGAGCTGACATCAACAAATCTGAAGGTGCTAAAATCGGTATGGGTTAATATTGGAGACTCTGACGCCATGAACTCAATAATGATGGTGGGAATACATACCTGGGCTGGCACCCACATGTTCTCCTGCAAGCCCAGGCAAACCGGCTTTGGGTGATTCCACACACAGATCAGCCAATGCGTCCTGGTCATTCTCCTCGGGCAGGGCAATATCTACTTCAATATCATTGACACTGTTTGGATCAGGACTTGATCTATTTAAGTTGCTACAACTGACTAACCTGTACCCATCGAGTTGAGGACTTCTCCAGAGGGACCAGCCTGTGGTTGCAGTGAGGCATTTCCAGAGGGTAGGTAGGGCTCAGAACCAGTTTTTTTGAGTATCTTTTGATGGGCCTCATGTCTCACTACAGTAAGAATTGTACTTAGTGAGCTAAGAATGACTGTGTGTGAGGTGCACCTTTTTTTTGAGAACTCTCAAAGCATGCATTGATCACTGCACACTGCTCATTTTCTTTGAAATGTTGCTTGCAGGTGGCTTCGTGGCTTTTGAAGCCTCTTTTTTGGAACACTGTAAGACAACAAAAGTATATCTTGCAGCAGAACTCCAAGGGAGCGCCTAATGCAAGCGGGTGAAAGAAAGAAGAAGGAACAAGTGATCGTCCCAAAGGGTTCCAACTCGATCTGCTCAATGGGAGTGGTCTGAACAAGGGAGAACACTGAGAGCCAAGTCTTCCGAGTGAAGACTGCCCAACCCGACTGAAATATGGTGAGTCCGAGTGACTCTGGGTGCAACTGCACGGAAATAGGGGCCTCCGGACTGGACGAAGTACCAGCCGGGCAGAAAACGATACGAAAAACGATATACGAAAGACCTGTGGTGGTCACTTACTGTTGAGCTTCCCCAGACACTCACTGGTAGTCTCTTCCGAAGGGGAAAACTTTCTATTAGGTAGTCCATACATAGTTTTTATAGTCTGGGTATACCCGAGACTGTACGACATAGAAATACGAAAAAGGGTAAAAGCAGGGTAGCTACCATGTCTGGAACCTGAGGCGACTGTGCCCATGTCCAAACAACATGCCGGCTACCTGCCGTGCGTGGTACAACAGTCCGAAAATAAAATTGTCAACCC
>JBBPTY010001186.1:0-10875 GCA_038094335.1 Tylopilus aff. striatulus | reverse complement strand
AAGCAAAGCTGTAAGGATACTATACTTTGTGTGAGCAGACCCTGATGAACTAGGCAGAGCATGCAACTTCACCTCAGGTGTCGATTGTATTCATCCATGTGGCCATCACCCCATCAGGTGACCATGCTGACATGTTGTGCTGATGAATCATGGATGGCAACAAGATTCCCTATTGCAGAGAGCCTATTTCAAGATTTCTGCCTGCAACCATACATTCATAACTGCAAGGTTTCTGTCATAGAAGGACGACACACTTACTGGTTTCATGTGTTCTTCAAGCAACACTGTCATCTTCGCCACAACCCCTTCTTGAGCAGTGATGACTGCCAGTTTCACGGTGATGCAGTTGTAATGAGAGCTTCTGTTGTACCTGGGCAGACAGTAGTGAACATGCGTTCTCAAGATGCAGCCATCATGGATTATATGATGAAACAGTAAGTGTGATGCAATGTGATCATATTTTTTCAGCTAAAATGACTTACAGCTTCTCCTGACGCATTGGTCAGATGGTAGAAAGTAGGCCACCTCGTTCGCTTGCCTTTGTGAAGCCGGTTAGCCTGAGAGTCAGCTCCTGTGTCTGAGAGCGTTTACAAAGACTTGTCTGATAATGTAACTAGTCCTATTCCCATACCAAGCACTATTCCCCGCAATGAAATACAAGACGGCTATCGGACTACCTCTTCTTACTTGACTGTGCTCAGTATTTGTATTTTTACACTGGTAGCACATGGTCCTACGTAATTCTGATCATATATAATTCTGATCATACTATGACATGAATGTATGTACCAGAGATGACACCACTTAATCCTGTGGGAAGTATGAGTAGTGAATACATCATGAGCATATTCCTTACACTTTTTCTTGGCCACAGATCTGCCTGCAGCCATCTTAATCTCCCGCTTTTTTGCACGGCTTGAAGTATACTTCAATCGCATCATAATAAGGTCAGTCACTGGCCAACACTGAGCATAGTTTTGGAGGTCTGGAAACTTGCTAGTTGCCTTGTATCATAGGCATTAGTGCTTGGCCTGGCCAGATCAGTAGTAATAACATACGTTGTCTTGCACAATCTCGAGTAAGGCCAAGCTCTGAGCAGATGCACATTTCGATGTGTCAAGGTGCTTGTAAATAAGACCATAAACATATTTCTACAGTGATAGAGATCAATATGTCATTACATGTACACTGAAGAAATCATACCTTGAATTTGGAAAAGGTCTTTGTGTTCCAACCCAAGGTTGTTCCTAGGTTGTAACCGCCCCTTCCAGGATGTCTGGGCTCACCAGGAGGCTTGGGAATTGTCGAAGTGTCCAAACTTGTGCTTGAGGTTGACTCATCGTCTGAGCTCCCGACAGTCATGCTCTCCTCGTCTGAAACTGCATTGGAGGAAGTGCAAGCTGGCCTAGGCAGCTTTGTATATGGGGTAGGAGAGAGGATATGGACAAATGTTTTGGGGTTCTTTGCAGAAGCAACCTTGAATTCAGGAGCAAGTTTCTTCGCATGTGACGGGGGCAAGCGAAGGGTGTTGAGATGAGTGGGAGTCAACATTTCATCCACAAGTAATCCCCTGGAGTGTGTGACCTTTCCCCAGAGTTCTTGCTGGTCTGTAAGGATTGGCGCACAAGGCAGAGGCACACTTGAATGCTCATCATAGAATGGGGTGATGGGGGTGATGGTAGTGGGAGGCATGGGTAGGTTTGCATGTTTGCCTAGGTAGCAGGGTAGATTAACCTAACCTAACAATAAGGGCGGGACATCACATACCTGTGTTGCCATGGATGCACAAAGACTTGTCCAGTTGTACAGAAGCACAGTAATTACTAGTCTCTCATTATCTGCCACCTATTGTTATTGTTGTAACATGAATGAGCAAGCATAGATTACATCGAGTATGTATAGCATCCACAGAATGGCTACAACGGAATGGCTAGACAAATGTCTGCAGCCAGAAGGATCAAGACTGATGCGTTATCGGGAAATTGTTCTGGAGTAATCATGGCATTCTTCTCCTTCCTCACCCACTTAATGACCCTTCAAAACCAACCTTGCCAGTCACCCTTCAAAATGAGTACAATCTGATTTTTCCCAGTAGGGCTTGCTGGAGTGAGGAAACAAGCAGGGACATGATGATACTCAATTTCTGACCCCACACGGTTTCCAGAAACACTAAAAGACACATAGCCTGGGGGTGTACGCCCCTCACAACTGGAAAAATGGTCTGGAGTAGTGCACATAACCTGCTTCGTGTAGTTACCTCCTTGAAAGCCCGCATTAATGTTAAAGCAAAGGCAGTATCGAGAGAAGTCACAGAAATTATCTTTGAACAGCCACTTGACTGAACCTAAGCTAACCGGTGTAGGGGAAGCTTGTTGTCGGTCCTCAGAGGTGACTTTCCAGGTGGGGGAGATTTCCTCAGATGGATCATGACATGGCACTGGTGTCCTGGCTCTTGGTGCTTCAGCTCTTGGTGCTTCTAGGAAAGACCATGCAACCAGAGACTTGAATTGATCAAGCTGGAAGCCTTGAAGAGGGATCCCATCGAGACACATGCCATCCCTGCTCAGATAAAATATAATCAGACGACTACTTCAAAGGAATGATGGCATACTCAGTGGCAACATGACATGTTCGGACCTTGAAGTGATCTTGACCATAAAATGACATGTAACACCAAGAATGAGTTATCGCTCTGAGTGTTGCATGAATCACCCTTTTCTCACCACCTATAATCCATAGGTCATGTCCGATGAGTCAATAGTTGACCAACTCAGATGACCCCGCCACTTTACAATATAGCAAGATGGAAACTTTGATCTGCAAAAAGATTAAGTAGAGCATCACGAGGGAATTCAGAAACTCACTGGACAACCACTTGCTTTGGAAACTAGCTCCACTTCAGCTTTCAGAAAATCGACTGATTTAACAGTGCCGATGACACTGCAACAAGGTCCCCGGACTACCTGTAATACATCGGCTATGGTGACATTGTAGCCCTTCTCCTTCAAAAATGAGAGGGTATTTTGTGGCGGGTAGGTTTTTGCATCGTCTTGATGCATGGTAACAGGGGTGTAATGTTGCCCATCAGGGGCCATTGCCAAAATACATAACCGATCGTCAGCTTCAATGTTGTCTATGTATCCCTTCCAACCGTTATATGTCCCATGTTTGATGGTCACAAGGTCCCCTCACATAATGTCTTCAAACAAAGACTCTGGAGAGTGACCAAGGTTGGATTCAAGACCCAAATGATGGGACGTAAGAGTCCAGACATGAGAAGACTGATGGGTTTCCAGGAATATTAAGGGGACAACCACCTGTACAATTTGGTAGGTAGTTGTAGGTTAGGTCGGCTGAGCAACTCACCACATCGTTGCCTTCGAGATGAAGCATCAATTGACCCTCAGAAATAGTCAAGATGGTACTGACAGATCCTTGGTGGAGCCCAGCCAAGACCCTCACAGCGTCTCCTTGTCTGAACAAGCAACAGATGCCAGAAATAGGTACCATACACACAGGGAGATCAGGGTCACAGGGATCCAACGTCACCTCTGCCCAATTATGGTCAATTGAGACTATGGACACCCTCTCCCCTATGAGAGAGCCTTCCTTGGATTGTACAAGATCACCTTCTCTTCAAAACATGGAAGAGAAAGTGAAATGCATTTGCTCAACAAGAGTTGGATTGATTCGAGACTCAGTGAGGAGAGTAAGGTGGTCTGGATGGGGCATCTGGATAGATTCAACAGATGACTTGTTGAATGAGCACCTTAGAAGACTGCAGTGGTATTCTTCCCCATTGCAACACAAGATCCTCACATCCTTGTCAAAAACAAGAACACAATGTCCAGCATTTCTAGCTTCCATCTCATCGAAGAGTGAAGTAAAATGATGGTCTTGAGTCTTGACTATGTCATCCTCCTTGACCTTGTCGTATGGATGGTGTCGCAGTACAACAAGAGCTTCACAGGAAGAGCCCTCACTTGAAAGAATGTATGCAATGTCATTCTTGTATAGTCCTTGGAGTACATGTGCCCATGTTCGGGGGTGGACCGGTGATTGAGGAGTATAGAGCTGAGGTCGGTCTTCATCAGGAACACGTAGAATGCTACGGATTGTTGAAGTATGTGATGGGGGACATGCTCGTCGAATTTTGAGGGGGCACATTGCTTTGATATACACTTTGTTGGGGAGGTTGGTCAGAATTTGGCACTGGAGTCCACGACTCTCGAAGATTGTGCTACAAAAAGTAGCTATATTCTCTGCAGGTAATGTTATAAATCTTCAAATAAAAGAAGTGAGCCACTTACTTGTTGGGAAGTCTACGATATATAGCCACATTGCTGGAAGGGGCCAAAAGGAAGGATGTTGTGGTTCCAATGGAGGGGCAGATTGGTGCCTCTCATAGCGAGAGGCGAGGTGCTGAAGTTGTTCAGCATAATGGGCCCATCCAGCAGGAAGGATTTGCATAATGGTATGCGAGCCTCCCATGTCTTCTGCTTCTTCATCCATCTCATCCTCATCGCTCTCGGAGGCAGTGATGTCTAGAAAAATCGAGGTTGCTGTCTTGCAATGCTTATGGGATGACTGATGAGGACTAGGTGCAGAACAATGGTTGTTGGGAGTGGGATGGTGAGGAGCAGAGATGAACATGCGAGATGCACTAATTGTGATGCCAGCCACTGCCATTGCATCTTCAACAGCCTGAATGGGGGCTGGAACCGGTGGAATGCCACTATCATTAGCAGCAAGAGCAGTGGTGCTCTGCTCCACCACAGAGTCCAGGATGGAGGCGTCAAAAATGGCATTGAAAGTCGGTGCCCACTCAGCCTCTATGAAGAGGTTGCCAAATGTTGTTTGCAGCTTGTCAACCAAGGCTGGAAACTCAAAAAGCCCCACCACCCAATCCCATATCATTACCCATGGAGCGGGATCTTGGCGTAATGACCTGGGGCAAGCTGCAAAAATAAATTAGAATAAAACAATGTGTTTGGGCAGAGATCTCACTGTGACCTTGATGGGCCAGCAGCAGGGGTGTAGAATTGTTGGATGAGGTGCGGGGACATACTAGAACCAATATAAGCAGAAGACGACCTCAAGGAATAGGCAACTCATGATGGGCATCAGGGTTGTGTTTGAGAAGAATAGCTTGAATGTTTTGAAAGCCAGTTGCACCCTGGTCAAGAACGATGTCAACAAGGTCGAGCCAGTCATCCTCGTTACAACCCTCCTCCATGGCTAACAGTTGGAAAAACTGTGTCGAGGTTATGCACCTCTCTGTAAGAGCAAAGAGTGTGTCCAATGCAGTCTCTTTGTACATTTTGGGTGTGATCTTAAACGAAGGAGTTTGTGGCATGGTGGGGTGGTGGTAAACTGTAGAGTGTAGGTCAGTCTATAAAATTTTCATTGTTGGAGAACACACCCATGCACGACACTTTGATTAAGGGATACCCTACATACTGCTACTACAGTATTAGTTTCTATTCCTGATTCCATGATGTTGGTGGTTGCAGACGAAGAAAAGAAGCTTACCTAATTGCAAGAAGTGGGCAAATATTGTGAATCGAATTCAGCTCGGGCGATACCAACTAGTCACATGTGCTCACCCACCCACCCCACCCACTGCTCATCTAATGTCACCTCCACGTCGGTCGCAGTAGATTTATTGTTTTGGTTAATGCTGTACTATTATGCTATTTTACCTAGTACTTTTATCAACATAGAATGAGGCCCGTGCGGCGAGTGTGGTGGGTGACTAATCACTGCCAATGATTAATATATTCCATCATGTGTACCACCACTCATTTCATGCTATCAGTCTGTGCCACACATTAGGTAAGCTTTTCTCTTTCTTCTGCAACTACCATCTGCTCAACCAACCGCCGCACTCGCCACACGGGCCTCGTCACACATATTATCACTCATTTCATGCCATCAGCCTGGATCATGCGTTAGGTAAGCTTTTCTTCTTCTTCCACAACTATCATTTGCTCAACCTACCGCAATATGTACACATCTGCTTCAGAAACACAAAAGAGAACTGGTTGCCATGGAGTGATCCTCATGACTGAACAAAAGATGCTTCAGATGCGTCCTCCTGCAGGACAGGCTTAAATAGTCGAACAGCTTGTCATGGTACGACAAAGATGCATTCCCTAATCAGAAGTACTTTTACAAAGTTCTCTCAGTGTTTCACCAACTCTACCTCATTTGTGCATGGGAACAAATCTATCCATGCACTTGCGCTCTCTAGTACAGGTGACATACTTGCCAGTGGAGGTATGTCTAAAATCTACAAATTTTGATATGCTAAGCAGGATCTAGGTACTGGCAGAGTCCAACTGTGGGATATCAAATCACGCAAAGAACTCCCATGTTCCAATTCCAGATCCTATGGTGCAACTAGTTATGCAACCTGGATTAGGACCAAGTACAGTCTTGTGGAGACTCTTTGCTATGGAACAGGCTTGGGGTACCTTGTATTCTTGCACTCCAGTCCTATGGTGGTAAGTATTTTGTCCATCATATCATACTTGTTGGCTGATGTTCTAGAAGAAACGATATCAGGAAGTATGTGTGCAAAGGCTTGGAGGTGGGTTTGAGATCACTTGCATCGTGTATGATGCTGCTTGGTTGGAACCAGGAGCTCGCATTGTTGTTGGGATGCAAGACAGTGTAGTTCAGTTGCTCGTGTTGAATGTGAACTTGCAGCTTCAACCGATCTTCTCTGGGCACATGAACCACACAATCCCCAAGTCCATTGCCTTCACACAATGTGGGCTTCTTTATATTTTTGGCTTATACAATGGTAATGTGTAAGTGATCTAATTTGACCTCGGTGATGTCCAGCATGATACTTACTACTAGTAAGCATCAGGATGAGTGTCACTGACAGCACAATTCTTGGAGAACACCAATATGACTCCGTCATGTAAGTAATCTTTGATTCTAGTCATACTTCAAATCAAGCACTGACTGTGTTCCCCACACAGCGGTGTAGGAGTGGGGAGCTCACTACGGTTGCAAAGAGAGAGATTGGGAAGTTTTGCTTACAGGTCTTCTAGGGTGTCCAAGCAAGTCCTGAGCAAGTCCCGAGCCCCTGTTGTCCATCCAAGCTGGCTGAGTCAACCTGGTCAGGTCGGCTGAGTCTAACCCGACTTTTGGTATGTCTTCTAGAGTTTGAATTGATGATTTGGGATATGTTCTTTCAGGTGATGAAGGTGATTTTCATTTGATTTCACTCAGTAGCATAGATCCTGGACTTGGACATGTCAGCCGATTGAATGCAGTCGTGCGGCCGAGTGACCGAGGTCACTTAACATGGCTGGTTTACCCCTGGAGACAATCAGGCGCCATCCCATCAGTCTATCCTTGTCAGATTTGACTTGGAACTGTTAACCTTTAGTATTATCTTGACGTCGCAGTGTTGTCCTATGACTTGGGGCCTTGCGACAATTATTTTCATGACATCTTTGACACTTCCAGTCTCGGGTATGCCCAGACTATAAAGTATGTACTCCAGTACTTGAAATGCATCTTTCTGCTCCTTTGGAAAAAGGGGGAGAGAAGGTCACCCAGAGCCTCTAGGGAGCCGCTGAGGTCGTCCTTAGTCGCTATCTCTTCTACCTTTCGTCCAGAAAAGTCACCTGGGTCGAAAGCCCCTATCTTTCGCTATCTTCGCCTGGGGAAGATCTCTTCTTCGTTCTGCTGCTGTCCGACACACCCCTTCTCATAACTACCTCCCTGGAACCCCTTTAGGGACAAGGTTTGCTCGCTCCCTTCCTTTCCCTTGTTGATCCTTGACACCAGTCTTGGTTGGCAACCCATTGCTTACCAAGAGTCTTTATCTTTCTTACAGCGGTTCTGCAGCCATCAGTCTGAAGAAGGAGCTTGTCGTTATTGACAATGCTGTTAATGGGTTCATGTTACATTCACTGCACAGTGCAACTCCAATCAGGAACTTCATCACTGATCTGCCCCTTGTTCCTCTCCCCAAACAGGTCTCTTTTGGAGAGGATACAAGGCTCGTGATTGGTGGCAGTGACAATGGAACCGTGTACATCTTTGAAAGGAAATCAGGCCAGCTGCTTTCGAAGTTGATTCATTTGAAAAACAGCTTGGTGCAGACGATTGTGGTATGTATATTCGGTCGTATTGGTGGATTCTTATCTAAGACATAATTTGAAGGTGCATGATGTGGATGGTTGCTGCATTATTGCTAGTGTGTCTCCTGCTCAAGGTCGCAGGAAAGCCCTAGTTCGTGTGTGGAATCACGATTACACAGCCCAGACAACAACAGAAACAGCTGGAAAAACACTCCAGCTGGCCCTGTGCCTGGGCATCTTGTTGCTCTTCACATTCATTGTTGCAACACTCATGATCTGGACAGGAGAATCACTCCATCTTAGATGAGTGAGCTATTTCTTCTACTACATATATATATAGCTCATACAGTGACAGTGCATTGAAATTGCAGTCGGGTGGGTGGAAAGGCTCCCAGAGCAGTGGTGCGAGCCATGTCCGCCTGTCTCTGAGGTATCAGCTAGACTCCAAAAAATTACTGACATCGAAACTCTCCAAGTGTCGGACATGCTAGCAAATCATGCAGCATCTGCACACAAAGACAAGGCGACTCGCCAATCTGTTGCTGCAAAGAAGAGGGAGCCGAGGGGTACAGCAGGAGGCATGATGGGCACTTCGAGTGGTACACTCATATACTTGTAATTTACCATCGAATATACACTGCGAGTCTGTGAGCACTGCTGGCGTGGCCAGCGAGTTCGATTGCATGAACATTTTACAATCACCCCATAGCTGGTGTTGTTTTCCCCGGGTATGGGTTCTCTTGTAATATGAATAGATGTTGATTATATTTTCAAAAAGGTTGCCATGCGACGCCCAGAGCACAAGCAAACAATAACCACGGAATATCCAGCATTATGAAGCATTTCATCTATAATACATTATCCCCACTCTTATGAGCAGGCGCTCAACCCCACAACAATTTTCCTCAGTGATTTTCCTCCTGGCTCCAGGCAGTTGTCAGACACAGCTCCGGTAAGGTCCCGTTTCAAAGGAGGTTAGGTATGGTACTACTATGCATCTAGGCTTCAGTGGCAGTGTTACGTTTTATCCTCCATAACATTCATCACCATATATGGTCACCCTTGTTCTTTTCTTTTGTACCACTACACTTGTTCTTGGCTTTCCTTTTACGATACAATGTACTATACACAGACGTGGTCTGTGCGCCATTCCATACCCTATAACTAGGGTTCTCCATGTACTCGTATATCTAAGCTAGTTCTACTCAACCCAACCTCCATTGGTTTGATCACTCACTTGGATCTCTTCCAAGCAGTCACTATGCTTCACTCTTAGTCTCTCCGCTACTTGTCAATAAGACTTGTAGTCGATCCTCATAGCTTGAGTATATGTTCGTGCCTACCTGGCCCAAACGTAACAGGCAGACTGCATGCCTCCTTCATGTTCTCCCCCAAAGCGATGTGTATGTGAAGAGTGCATCAAAATAAATCCTCTTGGTGTGTTGATGGATTCAAAGCTCATCCCTGTACACTTGAAGCACATCCAAGATGAGCGTTTGCGATGCAACTCTGCACAGCCAGTTCAAACTCAAACAGTCCTAACTCAAGCAATCACAGCAGCCCCATCAGCCTTCTCCCAAACAACCCCATCGACTCAATCCCCAACGACGTTATCATCCTCATCCCCACTTATTGTGCCCCAAACAACCCTACAATGTCCAATGGATTCATCAGGAGCAGAGTCTCCCACTGACCAGCTGGCCACCCACCTCTTTGCTCTGATGCTTACCAATGACAGGTCCGACCAAGATATCAATGGCTTACCAGGCCAACTTTCAGTTTCTGATATTGCCGAAAGCCTTGGTTGTCTCGCCATCTACAATTCTTCACCTAATCTTCCTTCCATATCTGTCACCAACACCCTGGGCACCCACAAGCCCTGCGTGTCCCCCCGTTATCTAGCACATCCCCCTAGTCATGGAATGCCCCAAACTGATTGGCATTCAGTCAAGGCACTGGAGCTGCTGTCTAACATCGAGAGGCATTGTCAGCGCTGCTTGTCAGACCTATCTGGTGCCCCTATTATTGATCCCCAAGAAGAATACGCCACCCTTTGCTGTGCTCTGAAGAGCATCAAATGGAACATGCTGCATTTGAGGTCTTGCAAGCAAGAAGTTAGGGAAGCACTTGATGAACTTGATGCTGAGCTGCGTGCATGCAGTCCTCCGCCTGTTACAGTTGTCCACCCTCTATTCCCTTGTGTCACATTGTTGGTCTAGGTCCTTTCCTTATTTAGCCCTTCTCGTGCTTCTTCATATGGACATTATCTCCCTGATCGCTGTAGGAGCGGGGAGCTTGCTATGGTTGCAAAGAGAGAGATTGGGAAGTTTTGTTACAGGTCTTCTAGGTTGTCCAAGCAAGTCCCGAGCAAGTCCCGAGCCCCTGTCGTCCATCTGAGCCGGCCGAGTCAACCCGGTCAGGTCGGCCGAGTCTAACCCAATGTTTGGTACGTCTTCTAGAGTTTGAATTGATAATTTGGGATATGTTCTTTCAGGCGACAAAGGGGATTTCCATTTGATTTCACTCGGTAGCATAGATCCTGGATGTGGACGTGTCGGCCAATCAAACACAGTCACGCGGCCGAGTGAACGAGGTCGCTTAACACGGCCGGTTTACCCCTGGAGACGATCGGGCGCCATCCCATCAGTCTGTCCTTGTCAGGTTTGACTCGGATCTGTTAACCTTTAGTATTATCTTGACATTGCAGCATGGTCCTATGACTTGGGGCCTTGCGACGATTATTTCCATGACATCTTTGACATTTCCAGTC
>JBBPTY010001185.1:0-10883 GCA_038094335.1 Tylopilus aff. striatulus | reverse complement strand
CAATCTTCACTGATCTACTAGATGTTTGTGTCATAGTCTATCTGGACAACATCCTCATCTTTTCCACTGACATGGTCTCCCACAAAGAGCATGTCTGTGAAGTACTCCACTGTCTCTAGAAAAATGAACTCTATGCTAAATTGGAGAAATGTGAATTCCACACTGACTCCACCAAGTACCTGGGTTACCAGCTCTCCCCTTCTGGACTGACAATGTCTCTGGAAAAAGTCCAAGCCATTCAGGGGGTGGCCAGAACCTTGGAAAGTCAAGGACATTCAGTCCTTCCTTGGGTTTGCAAATTTCTACTGATGCTTCATCCATAATTACTCCAACATTGTCACTCCTTTGACCCACCTTACCCAGAAAGGTGTTTCATGGCTTTTCACTGACAACTGTTATACTGCTTTCCAGAAACTCAAAGATGCCTTCACCACTGCCCCTATCCTCACCCATTGGGTTCCAGATGCTCTGATAATTGTAGAAACTGATGCTCCTGACTATGCCATCTCCAAAATCCTCTCCATCCACTGCCCAGATGAAGAAATCCAGCCCATTGCCTACTACTCTTGGACCCTGCATTCCATTGAACTCAACTATGACACTCATGATAAGGAGCTACTTGCCATCCATGATGCTTTCTGGACCTGGCAGTACTACCTAGAAGGTTCTGTGACTCCAGTTGACATTGTCACTGACCATAAAAATCTGGAATACTTTGCCACAACCAAGCTTCTGATCTGCCAGTAGGCCTGGTGGTTGGAATTCCTTTCCCAATTTAATATGATTGTCTGCTTCTGCCCTGGGTGACTTGGTGCCAAACCTGATGCCCTAACTAGACAATGGGACATCTACCCCAAAGAGGGGGATAAGGACTATGCTCATGTCAACCCACACAACTTCTGACCAATATTCACTCATGAACAGCTCACTGTATCCCTATGAGCAACCTATCTCACTGTGCCAGTACTCCAAGCAAGCCTGGTATATGATGCCAAGTCCCTTCACAATGACATCCTCTCTGCTCTCCCCTCCGACCCCATTGCTTCCACTCATCTCTCTGACCTAGACTCACCAGAGTCATGCTGGTCAACAGATGCTGATGGTTTCCTGTGACTGGATGATCACATTTATGTTCCAGATGCTAATGACCTCCATCTCCAAGTGCTCTGCTACAACCATGATCACCTGATTTCTGGACACTTTGGACAAAATCATACCCTAGAGCTAATCTGACAGGAATACACTTGGCCAGGCATATGAACATTTGTCAAAGAATATGTCTCCTCTTGTACCTCATGCCCCCATGCTAAAGTCCCCAGACATAAACCCTACAGACTGCTCAAACAACTTCTGATACTGGAAAAGCCATGGAACTCAATTTCCATGGACTTCATTGAACAACTTCCAGCATCTTCTGGACACACTGCCATCCTAGTTGTTGTTGACTGACTCTCTAAGCAATGCATCTTTATCCCAACTGATGACAAGGTGACCTCCCTGGAACTCGCCAAACTCTTCCTTCTTCATGTCTTTTTGAAGCATGGAGTTCCCTCCCACATCACCTCTGATCGAGGTTCAGAATTCGTCTCCCACTTTTTCCGGTCTCTCAGAAAAGCCCTTGACATCTGACTCCACTTCACTTCCAGTTATCACCTGGAAGGCAATGATCAAATGGAACGCATGAACCAGACCCTGAAACAGTACCTTAGGGTATATTGTAACTACCAACAGGACAACTGGTCTGAGCTCTTACCCCTTGCAGAGTTTGCCTACAACAATGCACCAAATGCAACCACTGGGGTATCTCCATTCTTCGCTAATAAGGGTTATCATCTGAACATCTCTGTCCACCTGGAAAGAGATCTGACTTCTGCCAGAGAGTGAGAATATTCTATTGACCTCGACTCCCTCCATGCATATCTATGGGAAGAAATGGTGGCTGCCCAACAATGTTACCAAGGACTGGCTGATGCTAAATGAATTCTGGCACCAGAACTTAAGATTGGAGACCAAGTCTTCATCAAAGCCAAGTACTTCCGGATGACCCAGCTGTCTAAAAAGCTTGCCAAGAAGAACCTCAGGCCCTACACCATCCTCTTTCAAGCAGGCACACACTCATTCACCCTCTGACTTCCAGAAACAATGAAATCTGTACACCTAGTCTTCCATGTATCCCAACTTGAGCCTGCAACCCCTAACACCATTCCAAACTGGAAGCAGGTTCTGCCACCTCCAGTGGAAATTGAGGGTGACCTGGAATATGAGATTGCTGAGATTCTGGACTCCAAGATCAACTGCAGGCAATGAAACTGCAAATTGTTGTATCTAGTGCACTGGTCTGGCTATGAAGGGACTGATGAAGAAACTTCTTGGCTGCCAGAAATGGAACTTGGCCATGCCTTGGAACTGGTGGAGGCTTTCCACTTTCAATATCCAGAAAAACCTGGAACTATTTCTGCTTAATTTCTGAAATTTCCAGAACATGCTGCATACAAACCAAATTCTATGTACAGGAAGAGGGACTGGGCTTGAATGCTATTTTACACCTCTTCACTATCCTCACCTGTTCCCACTGCCTCCTCTTCCAATCCTGCTGACCCTTCCACCTCCATTTCTGCCTCCATCTCTCTTTCTGCTTCTACTTCTGCCCTCACCTTTGCTACCACTATCTCCTCTGCCTCCACCTTGTCTGACCACTCCCCCACCTCTGTCTGCAACTCCCTCAGATCCCTCTCCACCTCTTCGATCTCCCCTGGGGTGATTAACTCAGTGGTTTCCAAGTCCCCTGACTGTGGCCTGTAGACCTCCTCTGCCACCAGGTCCACAAGGGTGTGGAGGAGGGAGATGGTGGTGTTGAAGTGCCTACTCTGCACCACCACCACCTTCCAGTGGATGTTGATCACATCTGTGATCCAGTCCAGGGCCTGGACAATTTCTGATGCCCCAGCACCGCTCGGTCCTGACACACCCACCTCACCTGCCTTGTCCTCACTTGTCTGGGCCCACTTCCAGGACAAATCATCTGCTTCCACCACTGCCTTCTGCTTCTGCCTTTCTGGCCTTTCCTCTCCCAGTTGCTTGCACCTTGCCTTTGCTTGAGTGCACTTGGCACATGAGTGACCCTTTCCAGGGCCTGCCTCACACACAAGGTCACATTCCTTGCATCAGTGACACAGAACTGGCTTGTCCCACACCCTCCCCTTGCCTTTGCCTGTGCACTGTTGCGTGGCAACCTTGGCCACCTTTTTCAGTCAGTTCTGACCCCAATCTGCTGTATGGACCACTCACCTGGTGCCATGCCCCTGCCTCTTCTGCTTTCCACTGCACCTCCACTTCTGCCTCTGCCACCTTCCAAGCTTCCTCTGCCCTCCTTCTCACTTCCTCTTCCATCCACTTTTGTGCCACCTCCTCCTCCCAATGCACCCATACCCTCTGCTGTTTCTCCCTCATCTTCACATTCCAGAGTTCCTTGTTATTGTCAAGGCACTCAGCCAACTGAGTGTCTTCCCACTCAGAGATGTTGGTGTAAAGGGGGGTGGTTGGGGCCATTTCTGTTGATGATGGTGGTTAAGGGTAAAGAGGTGTTTCAGGCCCACAGCAGATTTATAACTGGAACCTGTTAACATTTCAAGCCCAGAAAACTCCAAGTGGACCATGACTAAGCGGCCTTCAAGGGTTCAGGCCTAAAAGGGGGATACTATCATATCCCAAAATAGCACTAAGTGCTTCTGGACGTTCTGGTGGTGTTTCCACTGGGGTTTCTGGTGACATCTTGCTTACTAAGCACCCCTGACCCTTGGACTTTCCATGGTTTATTCCCTGTTTGGTTCTTCTTGTATTCTGACACTTGTTCCTGACATTTGACTTACTTGCATACCTTGTACATTCTTCATCTGACATGCTGTTTCTGCTTAGATCACTGCTCTGGACAGCCTGTCCCATGTAGTGCACAGCTTCCAGTGGGTTTCCAGTTCTGGTGGTAGGTCACATTCTACACTTGACATGCACAGTTTCTGCCCCTACATTTTTGCTTGCTAGTTGTTTCAGATTCCAGTATATAAAGACCTCTGTACCTACTGTACTCCTCAGTTTGAATATCAACTAAGTCCCTCCATTGAATCTTCTGAGCTTTTGGCTCTACTCTGACCTTCTGACCTTGAGGACAGTGTGCACAAGGGTGCAACACATACATCTTGCACCAAAGATCCTTGCCCCTCTACCACTACCCTTTCTGATACTTTCTGGGCTGTTCCAGTTTCCAGAATCTTCTGACCCCCTGAGATTTGCCTAGAGGAACTGGGCTTGACAGAAGGTAGACTTATGGGTAGATGATTTGAATAACTAAACTAGAGTACACTGGAGGAGGTAGACAAAGTTATATACTAGATCCATATGTACTTGAAGGGAGGAATGGATGGAATGAAGTCTGAGGTAAAGTTCAAAGGCATAGTGAGGAATACTAGGACTGAGAATACTATGTGAGGAATGTAGGCATAAGGTACACTACAAGTGAAGGGTAAGTCTACAGGGTTTGGGAAGAAAGGTAACCAGTAGCCAGGAGGCTGTGGTTGTATGAACTGGAACAGTGTCATATACCTTAAATTCAGTTATACTGTCATATACCCCATTCCCTGAAAAGGAGATAGGAGGGAACAGAGCATGAAGGCATTGGGGGGTACAAGGGGGCTGATAGCAAAGTCCTGGTGTGAAGTCCTAATGGGCTGGGATAAGTCCAGAAGTTGGGGAATGAAGTCTGGGTTTCTTGATAGGTATTTGTGGAGGGTTCTCCTAGGAAGTCCTGGGTGGGTCTCAAGGAAGGTGCAGGCTTTGGGGTGTTATAGAAGCTCAGTGTTTCCTATGGTTGTAAGTTGGGTTTTGCATGATTTCCAGTCATCTAGGTTGCCTGGTGTCTGCTGCACAAAGTACCAAGCCATGCTGAGCCAGTCTGAGCCTGTTTGAGACATCTGGCCTAGTCTGGTTGATGTCATATCAAACTAACCCCTTCATCAACCCCTACTCTGATCCTAGCCCTCTCTGAGCCCCTTCTGGGTCCCCCTACCTTTTCCCCTAATAACTCCGAACCCTATAGTGCCTTACCCAGGCATTCCCATGGACCTCCATCATCTCTGACCCTATCTCTGTCCACCTCCTCCATACCCCTCCTATACCTCCTCAAGAGGTCCCCACCCAATCCCCCTGTGTCTTCCAGACTTCGGTCCACCTCCCAGAACAATATCCAACCCCATCTGACTCTGCCCATAGCCCTGCCAGTATTTCCTCCTTCAAACCTCCTCCTTGTAGATACTCTGATCTCCTTTGTCTTGCAAGCCCTCTGACTACTGGCCACTTACCTTGCTGAACCCTATAGACCTCCCCCTTTTGCTTGTTCATCATTCATAGGGTTATTCATTGCATAGCCTACTTGGTCTATAGCATTCCTTGCTTAACCCTATGAATCCTGCTTTGGGCTTTGTTCCTTTCTCCTACCTCATGGTACATACTTTCCTCCTTTTGGACTTTGCTCTGGACTTCGTATATAAGTCTTTCTACTCCTCCAATGTACCCTAGCTTAGTTATTCAATTGTCATCCCAGTATCAACTGCCTTTTTACCTCTTGTACCTCTCTCCCAGTGAATTTTCCCTCAGGGACTTGTCTCCACCTCCTACCTCTGAAACAAGGACTGGACCTGAGCAAGGGCATGACACATAAGTCCTATGCCAAGGTTCCTTGCCCCCTAGCCTCTCCCTTGGTGCTCTGACCTGACCTTGACATTTCCTTGTCCTCCTTGGTTGTCCTCCATTCCTTTGTCCTCTAAACCTCTCAGAGGCTGCAGGAGAGAATCCTTGGTTTCCCTAAGTTATTACTCCACTCCTAGACCCCCATGAGGCCCTGTGGCATCCCCACCATCTGCCCAGGACTTTCTAGGAGATATCCCCTATGAACTCCTATTGAGAACTCTGGACTTCATCCCTTGATATCTGGATTTACCCCAGCCCCTTAGGACTTCATCAGGAGTTCACCCCTACTATCCTTGTACCTTCAAGTAACCCCTTCCACTGGAGAAGACATCCCAGCCAACCCCTTGCAAATCCCTTATGAACTTCATACCTCCACTCCATTTATCTCCAATCTGACATCTGCCACTCCTTGATGCCTATGTCCACCTTAAGGAGTGTGTGTATGGGATTTGACAGTTGACCAGATCCAATGATATTGGCTCAGAACACTGATGCAAAGTGATATCTTGATTGAAAAGTACCTTTTCTATCATATTTCACCCATTTACACATAGTCTGACTGGTTTTACTTCATTTTACTTTGTTGCACTTCATTCTGATGTATCTAATCAAGACTCAGACCCTTTGAGTAGTAGGGCTGATTAGCAGCTTCAGACCAGTGATATTAGATTCACATCTTTTTGTTTTACCTTTGATTTACATGCTAGAAAGCATCACTTTGATGTCCAGCCCTTGTGGCTACTGTTTTATTTAGTTTTTTCTCTGACAGTCCTGGGTATGACTGTTACAGTTGACCCACTCTTTTTCTTTGCTTTACTCATGATTGCATCCATCACTTCATTGGGATGGTAACTGTTCTTCATTTCACTCATTGGAAGGTCTAGGCAGGTGTATTGTTCTTTCTTATCTATGTTGCTGTTATATCTGTGCCAAACTAACCCCTTTATCACCCCCTACTTCAATCCTACCCCTCTCCAAGTCCCTCTTGGGCCTCCTGCCTTTCCCCTAACAACTCTGAACCCTGTAGTGCATTACCCAGGCATTCCCACAAATCCCCATCATCTCTGAACCCATCTCCATCCATCTTCTTCATACCCCTCCAGTACCTCCTTGAGAGGTCTCCACCTGACCCCCCTGTGCCCTCTGGACTTCAGTCCACCTCCTAGAACAATATCTGACTTCCTCCAATCCTGTTCATAGCCTCACCAGTATTTCCTCCTCCAAACCTTCTTCTTGTAGTTACTCTAATCTCCTTCATCCTCCAAGCCTTCTGGCTACTGGCTACTTTCCTTGCTGAACCCTATAGACCTCACCCTTTTGCTTGTAAGTCCTTCATAGGGTAATTCATCACATAACATACTTGGTCTATAGCATTCTTTGTTTAATCCCATGAACCCCATTGTGGACTTCATCCCTTTCCTCATACATACTTTCCTTCTTTCGGAATTTGCTCCAGACTTTGTATATAAGCCTTTCTACTCCTCCAAAATATCTGCTGCCTCCTTACCTCTTGTGCCTCCCTCCCAGCAAGCATCCCCTCAGAGACTTGTCCCCACCTCCTACCTCTGAAACAAGGACTGGACCTGAGCAAGGGTGTGACACATAAGTCCTATGCCAAGGTCCCTTGCCCCCTAGCCTCTTCCTCAGTGCTCCAATCTGACCTCAACATCCCCTTGTCATCCCTGGTCATCCTTTGAACCCCTTGGAGGCTGCAGGAGAGAACCCTCAGTTTCCCCAAGTTATGACTCTACTCCTAGGCCCCCTTGAAGCTCTGTGGCATCTTCATCACCTGCCCAGGACTTCCTAGGAGATCCCCCTTAAAAGCTTCTATCATAACTCTGGGCTTCATTCCTTGATATCTGGATTCACCACAGTACCTCAGGACTTCACCAGGAGTTTGCCCCCACCATCCTTGTACCTTTTAGGTATCCCCTTCCACTGGAGAAAACATCCCAGCCAACCCCTTACAAACCTCTTATGAACTTCATACCACTGCCCTGTCTATCTCCAATCTGACATCCAACCCTCAGTGCCTATGACCTCCTGAGGAAGATGTGGGATTTGACAGTTGCTATGAACTCTGCTTCCTTTGATTGCTTTCTTTACAATGATCACATGTCCCTATTACTCATTAGTTCTATCTTGTTCTCAAATGTTCTGTCTTGTTCTTTGAACCTGTCATATTCTGTTCCCTGACCCCACCTGACTTTCTGAGGTACTCCAAATCCTACCCTGATGCATCCCTGCATACTCTGCATCATGTACCCTGAACTCCACATCACAGCCTTTGGACTTGATCCTGATTGGTTGGTTAATCACCAGGATCTCAACCACCACCTATGATCTGTGTATTCAATGCCTAGTGCTAAGCAGCCAACTCATATGTCTCCATCAACCCTCTTTCCTAGCATTCCTTGCTAGTGACTTCTTTGGACCAGTACAATTCTTGCTTCCCCTTTTGTTTTAGATCTGCTATACATAACCCCAAACACAGTACAGTATATAAAGTCCTTAGACATACCCTGTAAACCTCAGTTTGTATATCAACTCTAGAACAGCCAATCAAACCCTCTTTCTCATTGACTCAGGCTGGACTTGAGCAAGGGCACAACACATAAGTCCTGTGCCAAGGCCCTGATCCTACACCCCCTCCTTGTACTTCACCCTTCCTGACTATCCTCCACTCTTCACCTTGGACTTCTGTCTGAACCTCCATGGGTCTGTCCCCTGAACCTCTGTGGACTGATGTCTGAACCTCTGAGGACTTGTGTCTGATCCCCTTCCAACCCTACCTACCCCATTCCCTCCTCCACACCTCTGTCCTGAACCCCTTCTATAACCTCCAGCACTTGGTTCTAACAGTATATACAAACTAAAGCTTGCTCAAGTATGTCACAAACATGTGTCACTCAAACCAAAGCCCTTCAGAGTGCCTATGGCACCTCTTAAGGGATCCCTGGTGAATTCCTCACCTTTGCCACTCAGGGATCAGCACCCTTGATCTCCAAATACTTCAGCTGCCACCACACACCATTCCCTCCAAAACCCCTTGAGTCCCCTTGGATCAAGGAACTGACTGAGGAGGGCACACCTTCAGAACTCACACTGTCCATTGGTGAGGACCAAGAACAGGAAGGAATTCTGGGTGGATCAGAAGACCCTGAGCCTTCTGATCCTGGGGATGGTAGTGACAATGGTGACAATGACAGCAAAAGCCAGTGTTTCAATGCCCCCAATCCTGCCTACTTTGATGACCTCAATCAGATGCCATTAGCATATGAGCCCTTTGCTCAGCTGGCACTGGCAATCTGCAACCTCACAAGGACAGCACTTTGCTGATCCAACAACCCTGAACCAAGTCAAACAAGGGTCAGAGAACCCAACCTGTTTGACAGTTCCAACCCCCAAAAACTCCATCTGTTTGTAGTGCAGTGTGAACTTAATTTTCAAGGAAACCCCTGTGTGTTCTGAGAAGATCAGGTGAAGGTCACCTTTGTGCAATCATACCTCTAGGGGATGGCTCTCAAGTACTTTGAACTAAACCTGCTCAGAATGGAACCCATGCACCTCCACCCCAGTTGGATGAATAACTGGCAGGTGTTCTTGTTTGAGTTACAATTGAACTTCAGACCCCACAACCCCATCTTTGACACTGAAGCTCAGCTTGAGTGACTTGTCATGAAGAACTCCCAATGTATCACCAAGTATGTAGTAGAGTGGAATTGTCTTACAAGCCAACTGTGAGACTGGGGCTCCAGAGCTCTTTGAAGGAGCTTCTATATCAGGCTCCCTAATTGGATCAAGGATGAGATCTCATGGCAAGAAAAGCTGATGAACCTCCATGACCTCCATGCTCTGGTGCAAAGAATAGACCACAGGTATTGGGAGTGCAAGGAAGAAATTGTGCACAGTACCAAGCCATCAGGCTCCTCCTCCAGCCCTCACACCTCCTCTGCCAAGACCCCTGACTCCACCTCAAAGCCAAAGGACAACAAGCCTTGTGGCTCACAATCCTCCTCAGGGAACTCAGGAGGAAATAAAAACAACAAGGGCAACACTCACACAACACCCAACACCATCTCTGCAAAGTTAGAAAAAGATGGTAAGCTCCTTCCCAAGGAGTGTCAATGCTGCCTAGATCAGAACCTTTGCCAGTTCTGGGGACAAGCAGGTCACTCCACATGGGACTGCCCAAAGTCCTCTAGGGCCTCAAAGGCCTGAGCTGCCATGACCATGGCAGCAACACCTTCTGACCCTGCCTCCTCTGAGGTGAAAAAATAGAGGGCACCTCCTGTGAACCTGCATGGACCAGGAGTCATGTTATTCCTGGCCATGCCTTACAGGAATTCTGACTTAACATGTCTGCTCTCTCAGACCTGAACTCCTTGAAACCTGTTGTGGACATTCTGTCACATAATTTGTCCTCTGTTATTTGTTTATTAGATTTGGGCTCTACTCATTGTTTCATAGATGTCTCTTATGTACTTCAAAATAATCTCCATACTTACTCTGTTCCCCCAATTTCACTCCAACTTTTTGATGGCTCCTCCTCCTCTAACATCACCTCAGCAATAGATTTGTCATTGACCTTTCCCTCAGGCAAGTCCACCTCTGATATATTTTACATAACCTTGTTGGATTCCTCCTGTGTGTTGGTGCTCAGACATAGCTGACTCACCTGTTACAATCCATTGATTGATTGGGTACTGGACAGCATCTCTTTCTGACCCTCCATAGGCAGAATGCCAACCCTGGGCTCACCCTCTGACCCCCCAGAACTCCCATCCCTGCCTTTATCTTTGTCTCCACCCCTGTCTCCACCCCCATCCTCTACTCCTACCATACTTCCAGAACCTCCATTGGACTCACCCTAAGCTCCAGGGCTTTGCAACCCAAATATCTCCTTCATGAATATGGTCACATTCAACCATGCTTGCAAGATGGATGGTGCAGTCCCCTTTTCCCTCTCTCTTTGAGACATTCACAGCTTCTCTACCTAATCCTCCTCCATCAATGTGATGGTGTTCCTCTGGAATACCATGACCTAGTGGAAGTTTTCAGTAAGAAAAAGGCAGATACACTCCCCCCACATTGCCCATTTGACCTGAAGATCAATCTCAAAAAAGGAGCAGAACCTCCAATAG
>JBBPTY010001184.1:0-10892 GCA_038094335.1 Tylopilus aff. striatulus | reverse complement strand
CGCGATAAAAATAAAATTTCTCCCCATAGGAAGGAACTCATGCGTATCTTGCATACCAGAAGGAAGGCGGAGATTGAGATTTTGACGAGCGTCGGATCAGCAAGTAAAAGCATTGAAGTACCCATGGGAACGTCCTGTCTTGTGCATTATCTGTGTCACAGGATCCAGCATTTTGTAGCCATGTCCACGTAGCAATGCGTCTCCGCGTCGCAGTCATTGAGGAGATCATAGGGGATTTCCTGATCTGGCTGTGTTCTCAAAAGTTTGCTTAAACATCCACCATGATGGTGCTTGACTCTATCGAATGGCTCCATGAACAAGAAAAGTTTACTCTTCCTACCCTGGCACCCGTCTCATCGTACTTCTCCATACCGTCGTTGGATGACAAACCCCAAGATCCAATCCTCCAGACCATACAGTCAATACCCCCGTTGCCGCACTCGTCTCCTCAACCACCGACGCCTATCGCACCACAGCGTGATCCAGCACCTTTGGACACATTAGCGCAGGGATCTAGCGTGTTTTCTTCATTGTGGAATGAAGTGTTGCTTCCTCAGCGCCAAGAGGTGAGTATACTTCTTGTCATAATTGGCGCAGTAACTCAGTGACACATGATAGAATTGCTCGTTGACTTGGGGGGCGGATGCTCCACTGAAATGTCAAAGTGCCCCATTTTTGACAGAGCAACATCCTAGTCTTTTGTGTTCCCTGCAAAACTGGTAAGTTCTTCAGTGACATATCCACGAGAACGAGACAGTCCAAGAGTCAGTGCCGACGACAGTGATCTAGGGCACAGCCCAGCATGCATGCGAAATACACAAAAGTCGGTGGAATCGCCGAAAGTGACTTGTTTAGTTCCCTCTACTTGGTTGTACTGGGAACCTCGTCGCCATTATACACGTGGGACGCTTCCTCGCAATCATTTGTGCGTACGACGTCGTCTGACGCGTCCGATCTACACGGAATGTCACCGAGGTTCGTAACAGCTCCGGTTCACTCATCCTTGCCAATAATAATCGTTTACACTTAGTGTCTTGCAACGCTTTCTTGACATGGGCACTCTCGTGCGTAGATTAGAACAGTTGACCCAGGAACTCCGTAATAGGTAAGGGTGTCATCTGTACCTGCTACGACTCGGAAATACGATTTGATGCTCAGACGAGGCCGTACCAACACCACTGTCCATGCATTTGCCCATGCTCTTTCATCGGTCCTTTCATTCGTTCGCAACCGTCTGTCGTCCGGACCACTTTCGCGTCCCACAGAGCATTTCCATTGTCTAGCTACGATGTGGGCTTACTACGCCGACCTAGAAAAAGTGGTGGCGGCTCTTGCTTCGATGTGTGCTAGGGTGCGTGATGAGGCCTAGTCGGGTCTGTCGCCCTCACCTCCATGCCAGGATATTGATGTTGCTCCCAACGAGTTTTCTGATTTTCCAAATTCTCCAGTCGAATTGTTGTCCCTCGTCTACGAAACCTTCGAAACGCATATAGAACAACACTCCCCGCGCGACGTCACAGCTATTGTAGCGTTCATCCTAACCGTCTCATCTAGGCCGTACATCCATGCCCTTTATGGGCTGTTGGCCTATGGTGAAACTCGACAAGCGCATACAATCATTGCGGAGAAGGCGCAGTTCATGGACCTTACATCCGAAGGCGACGAACCAGAGAGTTCTTGGCGTGGCAAGGGGGACGACATCGATGCCGAGGGTCCATTTCCGACATTTATCCCGGAAAACTTGGCAAGCATTCTCCCAGCTGCTCACAAGTCACTGAAGCTCCTCGAGGCCGCCAAACCAGAGCACCCTATCTTTTCTACCGAGTTTCCATCAAAAGAGGTTTCCTGGGTATGGAATGAAGACATTATCAAGAACCTGTGGAACGAAGCTGACATCAATAAACGTCCTATGGAGTTGGATTCTTCCCAGTCGTGCATGGATGGCTCCAAAGCGGAACAGGTGTTAGATAACGAGGATCCACTCGCGCAATTTAAAATCTTCGATCTGGAACCGGAACTCCTGTTGTCTTCCAACGAGCAGGTGGCCCTCGACGAAATCATACCCGACTTTCCGACTATATTACCAAACATTACACCGAACCCATCCCTCTTATGCGAACTCATGTTTCGGCCTCTTCAGTATCATGCTGCATCCATCTCCCGCGCACTCTTGGCAGTATTTCTTGATCGGTCTTCCTTACTCTGCATCGATGCTCACCTTGAACTACTTCGGTCTCACATGCTTCTCACGTCACATTCGTTCAAGTCGCGCCTCTCAGCTGCGTTATTTTCTGACGCAGAGGATAGGGAAAGCCACAGTGCACAGCTATACAATCTCCTGCGATACAAATCGAAAAGTACAATAACACCAAACCATTCGCACACTGGCCGATGGCCGGTAGGATTGGCACCTCTGCTGGTGACCAGAGATTCCTGGCCCCCTGGAGGCTCGGAGCTTAGTTTCCTTCTCCGCACAGTTATAGTTGACTCTCAGCAAAACGATCCTCAAAGCGCGGACAGTGCTTTTTCTGACTTGGATGGCACCAATCATGTATTTGCCGATGCAGAGTTTCGCCTAGGGTTCGCCATACGCGAGCTCAGTGGGCGGGTACATGACCGATGGCTAGATCCTCTCTGTAGGTTGGTATTCTGTTCGATACGAGCCCTGGCTGACGGATCATTAACAGCTATTGAGTGCGATTCATTTACTCCGAGACTCTGCCTTCACTTACTTGCATGGATAGAGCGTTAGACTTTTTGTATCTCGACTACAAGGTCCCGCAGCCTTTGCAACCGTTGATCCCGACGACTGTCCTCTCAAAATATCAGAGAATATTTGCGCTCTTGCTCCGTTTGATGCGAGGTGGGTTGGCCGGTGTATTCTGATCTTACGTGACTAACCTGGCATAGTCGAGTGTGCGATTCGCTCTGTCTTCCGTCTGATGCGCCTTTCCGCTCATCCTCTGTTCCCAACACTGTCACCTGCTTGCCGACGATCGCTCCATTTTCGGTTTGTGGCACACTCGTTTCTCAGTATCCTTTCCACATATATATACGATACCGCCATCGGAGGCAACTTTGATGCATTTCTTCTGCGTATTGCTCTTTGTCGGGAGAACCCCGATGCACCAACTGGCTTCAGAGATGTATTTGCCCTTGCGGAGTGTCACTCTGCCGTTCTGGACGATATACTTAGCGCTTGCCTCCTCCGGTCGACGCAAAGGACTGGTGGTGATCTCCTCCGAGGGACGTTGGATGTCGTTCTCGAGTTTTGTGTCCTCATGGGTGATCTCAAGGATGGTCGAATGGCGGAGTATCAAGCGGCACCAATTCAGGATGCACTCTATGCGTCTTTCCGCAAGAAGGTATCTGCATTGGTCAGTCGCGCAGCATATGTCTTTGCATGATTCAGAACGTTTACTGGTGGCCAGGTCCGGACGTCGGAAACCATGGTGGAGAGGCACGGGAAAAGCCAGGGCACGGAACAGCTTCAAGTCACGTACCCGGAGCGGGAGACGCGGATTCCGCCAGGCGGGGTGGATGCGCTTCGGCATCTCATAACAGCCCTGAACCAGAGCGATTGGTGGACAAGGCAATAAAGACTTTACAAGGGCGTCATGGCAGGCATGCAGTCATGATTATGTTGATATGAGTAACAGTCTACTACCGTGGATGCATAAATCTATAAGCATAAGCTACCACATTCCCGATGAGTCGTAGCAATGAGTGTAAACAAAATTTGGCCACAAGTGGGTAAGCGTACAAGATAAGGAAGAATGGATCAACATCTCAGAGCCTCACCCAAAAGATCAGGGTCCCGTATAGAAAGTGGAATCGGAGTCAGGTCCTTGGTGGTCCGCCTACTCTCCTGAATCCATATTGTCCGCACCTCTTCCTCCCGTGGGTCCATAGTGGCTGATGTTCCTTCCACTCCCAAACCCCGAAGCACCTCTTCGACGCGAAGCGAATCCACCAGTTGGACTTCTTGAACAAAGGTGGCGCTCTTGTTCGGTGATCCGAACGACGACGTCCGACCGATGCCCCGACGACCTGATTTCGAAGGAGAGAGGGACGTCGCGCAAGGCACGGATGACGAGACGATCCCGGAAGTTTCCAACACGCTCACGAGGTCCGAGAACTCGCTGCGAGATACGGGTGAGAAGATGCCACTCTCGGAACGCTCGAGGATCGTGGCGTAGTAGGTGTAGAGTTGAGGGAGTTCGAGAATACGGAGTTTGGCGGCTGAGCTCGTGCGTTTGGTGGGGGTTTTAAGAGGTGCGTTCGAGATGGAGGCAAGAGGGAGAGCGGCATCCTTTCTCTTGGAGGCGAGGATGATGGCGAGAAGTACGAGTCTTGACTGAAAGCCGAGGTTACGAACCTTGACAGCTGTCTCACTACTGCAAGCCTGGACGGTGGTATGCGGGGTAGAGGTGTTGGGATGAGGGTTGGTGGAAGGTAGGTATGCTTTGAGTGCAGCGAGGATATGGTTAGGCGTGACAGGAGGTACAGGGGCCTCGAGAGGGTTTTCGACGGGAGGGGGCGAAGAAACAGTGAGGTCAATTGCGCCTCGGAGGACTTCGAAAAGCATTCTCACGTCGCCAGTCTGAGAAGCGACTTTTTTAGAGAGCAAGGTCAATGGACCAACGGGCAAAAATTTCTTGAGTTGCTCAGAGTTTTCGGCGTCGGACAAGGGTGATAGACGAGCTTGCAATATTTCGAGAAGTTGCGCAGCTGTGTATGCACCGAAATGAAGGGTTAGAACGTTGGCTGCCTCGCCATTTGACAGACTTGCGGATGCAGGGAGGGTGTGCGTGTTGGCAATGCCAATGAGGCGAACGGAAGAGGAGTGCTTGCGGGAGAAAGAGAAGATTGCTGAGAGAGCATGAGGGGAGTTTGCGATATGATCGAGTTCATCCAGGACGATGAGACTATGAGGGTGTGTCAGAATGCGCCGAATGTGGGCAAGGGGTATAGTACCAGCGGCGCTCTTGTGAGGCCAGCATCTTGTCCAGAAGACGCTTTCCCTTTGCCTTGGCGGCCTTGTTGCGCCTGACCAGCGTAGCATTCTCGAGGTTTTCGCAGAGACAATCCCATAGAGCGTCCACGTTGTTCAAAGCCATGCAATTGACTGTCACTACCTTGAGATCCTGGCAGAATTCGTGTCCGGACAGGATAGAGTTGACGAGTGCTGTCTTTCCTGTTCCCGGAGTTCCGGAGATGAAGAGAGCAGACTTAGAAGACGTGTTGTTCTCGCTGGCATTGGCGACGAATGTGGTGATGACATCGCGTTCGCTAGACCTGCCAGCGATGGTGAACGTGCCATTGCAGGTGGATCTGAGCAGCGCGCGGACACGAGCGTGTATGGGGACAAGTGCGATGGGGGCCATGTAGTAAGTCGAAGAACAAGGTCAACGCGTCAACAAGACGCGTCGCGATCATGTCCCACGCGAAAATAACCCCGAGGTCACGCAGTCGTGGGAATATCGGAAGCAGTTTTTTTCCCATGCGGCGCGGGACGACTTTAAGTTGGATGACCGAACTCGGCCGTCACTGGTCCATCAGTTTTGCTGGGGCAGCTCTCGAAATAGTCCGATGTTTGTGCAAATCAGTGTCTCCTCTTTTCTATTACTTGCAGTACAACCAGGTCCAAAATGCCCTTGATCACTAGCTTGATCGATGACAAGTCCCCCCTGATCCTATACGACCCTACTTGGCTACCGGGTTCCGCCTGGGATGACAACAATGCCACCCTGTATATTTTCTGGATACCCGTCCCCCACGTGGTTACTGAGCCCACCTGTAGCTATTATCTTGGTACATTCACAACAAACAACCAGACGAACGGAGCAGTAACGTTCAATTTCAACGGCACGGGCATCTGGGTCTATGGTGCAAACCGTCCAAACCACGGAAACTATCAAGTCGAAATAGACGGTGCAACCACGTCAAACATGAACGGCGAAGGCAATTTTTTATACCAGCAACTCCTTTACAACATTTCGACGCTCACTCAGGGAGTGCACACCCTCAAGTTGACAAACACCGCATCCAACAGTTTGTATGTAGATATCGATATGGTTAGTTGACACCTTCCTCAGCATATTACCCGTTCACCTTCGCATAGATTGTTTGGCAATCACAAGTCGGGAACACGGACGACCATCTGGTTCCAGAATTAATTCAAGACACAGATTCTCGCTTTCAATACCAAGGACCGGCTTGGAGCTCCTCCTCTTCTACGAGTAACATCAACTTCGCCCTGTTCCAAAACGGCACTGGCCAGTGAGTGATACTAACCAATTAGCCTTTATCGAATGATTTGTTTATCCTGACCACCCTAGCATTACAACAACATACGAGTCGACTGCCTCATTAACCTTCACAGCGAGTCTCTTTGTTCGTATTCCTTTCCCGTGACTTATGTGCAGTGCAGGGCATGCTTTTCGTCTAGCACAATATCATGCGTGTCTAACTCTTCCGTTAGGAGGGGCTATAAGCCTTTATGGGACAACCGGACCGTCCAATGGACCGTATTCAGTCCAATTAGACGGTGGTCAGGCCGTGCAATATAATGCGACAAACGCCTACCCTACCAACTACGATGTGATGCTGTACTACGCCGATAATCTTGGTCCTGGTTCGCATAAGCTCGTTCTCACCAATCTCCCGGCTTCCGTTAATCAAGCCCTCGCCATTGATTATGCGCAATTGTGGACTACAGCCACGTACGTTTTCATCGACCGTGTTTTATGCATCTTTCTAAGCTGCTTGCTCACCATTCCGTTAGCACTACTTCCTCACAGCCGACCTCAAACGCGGGCACTACTTCGCAAAAGTGAACGGTATGAGATACTAGCGGTAGTACAGCTTGCTTACTCCTTCACTAGCGAACTTGGTCCGGGACCAATCGCAGGCATCGCTGTTGCGGCTGTGATGGCGCTTCTCTTTGCAGGTGTCGCTTTCTTCTTTTACCGGCGCTGGAAAGCTGCTATGGCCACTCAGCACGACCTCTACCGAGCTTATACTCTCCAACGACGCCTTCCTGAGTCGGGTACGGTCGCCCCGTCTGGCTTTTCGTCTTCGCTAGAGACTAGGAGTAACACAAATTTATTGCAAAACGACACCACCCCCCAGGTCTATTCCGGGAGGGCCCTACAGGTTGATGGCACCGCCCCCATAACGACAGGTTCTCGTGACTTCCGTATCGTTGATACGGTGAGCTCACTAGCACAGTCTGCAGTGAACGAGGTGCGTCGCCCTTACTGGGTCTAGAACTATGAGGTCGTTGGATACGACACATTTATCCATAGGGTGAGCGGAGGCAGCCTATAGAAGCGTACCGAGGGCCCTTGCCCAACTCCGACGAATCACCAAGATTTGTGAACGCTCAGCGTCCTCTAAGCATATCAACGGTCAATAATAACTCCATGATAGGTGGAGAGGCACCACCGCCAAACTATGATCAGGCAACTGGGAGCGGATCTAGCTGATGAAATGCTTGGGTGACTGTTTTGCGGTTGTTTAGTTATGCAATTCTATCATCACGCTATTCTTCTCTGACAGGAACATTACGACACTACGATCAGATTCTGGTCTATTGGCACATCAGCTGCTAGACCAAGATGATTCATCTGTCACTTTCTTTACATCTACCTTTCACCAAAACCGCCACTAATATGTATATATGCGCTATGTGGTCTACGGTAGTACTGATCCAGAAAATTTTATTTGCAGGAGGATCTGCCGTGTCAGAGGGATACTGCGCCATCTGAGTGTCATTTTGATTCTGTCGATAATTTGAATGTGGCAGAGGATGAGCGCTTGAGCGGACGCATTGATCACCCAACCGAGGGAAGAAAGAATTCATACAAGCTAAAACAGTCAGCGCAACGATTGGGTTGGAACACATACTAAGAATTTCGCAATCCGCTGCACCGAACGAGCTAGTAGTAGTAGGATGATCGGAGAGCTGTCCGAGCCCAGCAAAGGAGAGGAGGAGCGAATTGTGACATTGGACTTGCCAGTGACGACCAGCACGAAGTGAAAAACTCACAGAGAGAGAACTCAGATCGGGGGACCAAATGATCAAGCGGGCACTACTTGAGGCACAGAACGCCAGAATGAGGAGTAAATCGAATGGTGTAGAGAGTCTGAATGCAGAGCAGTAAGCATGAGACAATGGTGTATGTCGGGCGATTGGACCCTGGAACGAAAACAATGGCCCGGGAGTGTTGGGACTGGTCAATCATGAAGTGGACGTTAGAATTCGGAGACTGGGTCAGCCATGGGTGTGTGGACCCGCTACAATTATGCCATACATAACTTGAATATCGATGCCTGTGCGCTATCACCCTTCTTTCTCCGTTGGCAGTGGTCGACACCAGCTACGTCGAGAATGCCCTTGGTCACTAACCTGATCGACGACAAGTCCCCTCTGATCTCATTCGATGCAACCTGGCTGCCAGGTTCAGCCTGGGGCGATAACTACGCCTCCCTGTACGTCTTCGAGATATCAACCCCATGTAATCGTTGCCCATTCTCTTCATAGCTATTACCTCAGTACATTCACGACGAACAACGTAACAGACGGCATTGCAACGTTCAATTTCAACGGGACTGCCATCTGGATCTATGGTGCGACTCGGCCAAACCACGGGAGTTATAGCGTTCAAGTGGACGGAGCAACCTTTTCAAACTTGAATGGTGGCACCAACAACGTATTTCAGACGTCGCTTTTTAACACGTCCGCGCTCAGTCAGAGAATGCACAACATCAAATTGACAAACACCGGATCCAACGGCTTGTATGTCGACATCGACATGGTTAGTTGACCCCTTCCGCCAAATCGTCATTGTTTAAAGTCGCACAGATTGTTTGGCAATCACAAGTTGGGAGCACGAACGACCATCTGGTTTCAGAAATAATTCAGGATACAGATTCTCGCTTTCAATATCAAGAACCAGCTTGGGGCCCCTCCTCTTCCACGAGTAACATCAATTTCGCCTTGTTCAAAAATGGTACTGGCCAGTGAGTAATGTCGGCTGGCTGACTTTTTTCTCGATGATTTGGTCATCTCGACTGTCTCAGCATGACAACGATATACGAGTCGACCGTCACATTAACCTTCTCAGTGGGTCTTTTTCTTCATGTCTTGTTGCGCATGACTTACGTATCACAAGGGCGAGCTTTTCGCCAAGGGTATTGTCAATGTCAGACGTCGCTGACACTTCTAATCAGGGGAGGCGATCAGCCTTTATGGGACTACTGGTCCATCCAATGGACCTTATTCAGTCCAATTAGACGGCGGTCAGGCCGTGCAATATGATGCGACAAATGCCTACCCTACCAACTACGATGTTATGCTTTATCATGCAGATAATCTTGGTCCTGGTTCGCACCAGCTCATTTTCACCAACGTTCCGGCTTCAAGTGGGCAAGCTCTCACCATCGATTATGCGCAGCTGTGGACAATAGACAAGTACGTTTCCATAGGTCTAGCTCTATCTCTTTGCTCACTAATTGTTCGTCCCCCAGCTCTGCTAGCGCCTCTTCTGAGTCACCATCAAACTTGCAAGAGTGAGGGGTACCCATCGGTGACAAGCACAGCTTCCTGACGCCTTCGCTAGTAAACTCAGTCCAGGAGCCATTGCAGGCATAGTCATTGTAGTTGTAGCAGCACTCATCAGTGCAGGGGCTGCCTTATTCTTTTATCAGCGTTGGAAGGCCGCTATCGCTACTCAACATGATCTCTACCGAGCTTATGCTCTCCAGCAGCGCCTTCCTGGCTCTGGAACTGCCGCCCCGACTGGCTATTCATCATCGTTGGAGACAAGAGGCAGTGGGATTCTACTGCGAAATGATGCCACGGTTCAGACCTTTTCCGGAAGGGCCTTACACCTTGATGTCACTGCCCCCATCGCTCCTGGTTCTCGCGAGTCGCGAAGTGTTGCTGATACAATGAATCCACCGGCTCGGTCAGGAGCCGACGAGGTTTGTCGCTTACGTTGTGCCTAGTACTCCAACGGTGTTGAATGCGACCACTTGTAGGGTTTGGGACAGCGGCCTCTACCAGAAGCTCCGGGAGGGGGCCTATCGCTCTCCGATGAATTCCCAAAACTTGCGCCTGCAAGACGTCCTCCAAGTGTTTCGATGTTCAATCACGGCACCGTTACAGGGAGAGAGGCACCGCCGCCAAATTATAATCAAGCAACTAGGAGCGGATCTACTGTATGAATGTCATCGTCATTGACAATTGTTTATCTGGTGAGTTTTCTTGGCTTTACAACGTTGAATAACCCATGACTAGCAGAAGCATGTCAGTTACCGGCGGGATCACGATGTCCATGTTGTACCCGCCTGGGCCTCAAATTGCTGTTCTCTACTCAAGATTGTGTATACGCTAGTACATTCAAGGAGGCATTCCACTTCCAAATCGCGGATACTCGTCACAAATGTTCTGGCCCTATGATAATTACTCTACCGATATATAATACAAGATTGATTTAATGAACAGGGCCAGGAGGAGAAGGATATTCGTGATTTTTTGTTACATATGTCGGCCATGGTGTCAGTTTCGAGTACAACATTGGCTTGGTCTCATATCCTCGGGGGGATGTATGGGTATGACAGCTGGTCTGCAGCGCATCGTGCAGAAAGTAAAAAAAAAAATCGAGCGTCGTGAAAAGGAACATCTGTTTCAATGGCATTAGAACAATTAGAGTCTGAGTGTCCAATTTTGATCTACTCTAAGTGATTGTATTTGCAAAGGAGCTGTGAACACATTTCGCGGGCGAGTAAGCGCTGTCACTTGAGGGATACATGTATTTTGAAAGACGCTCAACGGCGTACCACCGTCAAATTATAACCGGGCAACTGGAAATGGGTTTACTTTA
>JBBPTY010001183.1:0-10896 GCA_038094335.1 Tylopilus aff. striatulus | reverse complement strand
GGCTCTACCTCAGGCTCAGGTTCAGGTTCGAGGACTACTGGCACGAGTCCGTCCACCTGAACCGCCTCCTGAACTTCCTCCACCACAGACTCCACCACGTTCTTGACCTCTTCCTCTCGCGTCCTCTTCCCTGGTTTCCGAAACGACAATCCCTTCCAGCCTCGCTTCTCCACCGGCTTGCCCTCACCATCGACACCAACACCTTCCTTCCCTTTGGGCTCCGCCATCGCTCTGGTCTTCTCCTCCGCGACCAACTTGCGCAACCCAGCTGCGATCACCCGCTCCGTGACATCCTTCTCCAACAACACCCTCAGCTCCTTCAAAATTGCCTGCTCCGCACTCTGCACCATCTCCTCGCGCGTCCACGTCTTCTTCACGCCCGCCGCTGGTGCGCTTTGCTCCGCCATAGCCACCGCATCCTTGGACGGTGGCGGACACGCCGTCACTGTCACCGAATGATGCGCAATCGTCCGTCCAACCGAGTTAAGCACCATCCCAGCCCTCCGCGCCGAATCCGCTGTTTTGAACGTGACGTACCACGCGCCGGTGTCTCGGAGAACGCCGTCAACCTTGAAGTCGGAAAAGAATGCGAGGACGTCGGATTCGAGGACAGAGTGCATCGCGCCACCACTGAGCTCAAGTCGGATGTGGTCGAAGCCGTTCTTGGAGAGTACCGTGAGGACCGCCGGGGAAGCGGTGGAACGAACGGGGCCGTGACGCGCGCTGGAATGGCCAGGTTTGCGTGCGATCGGCGATGGAGAACGGGAACGTGATGATCGATCACCAGACCCGTGGACATAGTGAGACGAGCGACCACGAGGGTGAACAGGTGTCGAGGAAGAGGAGTGGACTGAAGGCGCTGCGGTGTCGTGAAGAGAGGCGTAACGACTGTTCGATGAGCTGCTCATGCGTGCTTTAGTGAAGATAGGTGGAGGTGGTGGTTTCTTGGCCATGGGGCGCGCTTGCGCCGTCGGCGATGCCCGACCACTCTGGATGTGTGTCGGACGCGGTGGGAGCTGGTGACTCTGTCTCCATGACTGATTTGAAGAATTAGGTGTCTGCGTTGAATTTGGGGTCGAAGTCGAGGGCGGCGGATGGGAGTGCGGATGTGGTGGAAGGTGTGCTGTCTTGGCCGCTCGTTCCTTTCTCCGTTTCTCTTCTCGATCTCGTTTCTTCCGCTCGTCCAGCTCCTTGAGAACAGCTTTCAACTTCAACCCCTCCCCATCGAAAACCACCTTGAGATCCTCGCCCTCGCCTGCCCCTGTCACAACGCCAAGCTTTTTCCCGTGCATACGTTCGACACACTGTTTCGCCTCATCGTGTGTTTGATACCGAATCAGAACGATCCCGAGCGCCATCCCAGTCTCCATGTCAATCTGCGGTTCAAATGATGTGATTTTGCCATGCACAGAAAACATACGCCGTATATGTGCCGTCGGCGTCAAAGGCGAGATATTGAGAACGAGTACAGCTGTCGGCGGTGGTGGTCCCGTCGAGTACTGATCATACTTTTACGCGCGTGATAACATGTCAGAAAACGCAATCCGCAGTCTACGAACGACGCACCTCGTACTTGGCCTCGTGAAACGTTTCTCGTCCCGGACGTCTCTTGAACCCAGATCCTTTACGCGCATCCTTCGGTAGCGGTTCTACCTCCCCCTCGACAATTTCCCCATCATACCGTGTGATCGTTTCTTTTCCTTTTCCCTTGCCACTGATCCTTGGCTCCAAGAACGTAAGCCCATCCCTTTCCAATGCGCGAATCTTCTCGAGCAGCGCGCGCATGCGACCATCTCTGTCCTTATCCGTGATAGGGTCATATATAATTTTGAAATTACGTCCGGGCGGGTATTCAGAAGGTGAAGGCGGCCATGGCAAAAGTGGTGGCAGGGAATATGTTTTCGGAGGTGACCGTGGTCGGGGAGGTTTCGAGCTCGATGCGATGGGCTGTGACGTATGAGGCGGCGATGCGGGGGGAGGCGGGGGTGGTTCTGAGGGAGGTGGAGGAGGAGATGATGGCTTGGATTTGGGAGCCGAGGGAGCACGCGGTGGTGAGGAGCGTGGAGGTGGCGGTGAAGAAGATCGCGCTCGGTCGTGACCAGGTGAACTGGGCGGTGGTGATGGAGGAGACGGTGGAGGCGGTAATGAAGGTGCTGGGGGAGGGGGAGGTGGTGCTGAATCGACGGTCGGAGGTGGTGGGGGAGGTGCAGATGAAGGGGGTTCCGGACTTGATGGAGGTAGTTGAGGAGGGGACGAGGATGGCGGAGGTGGTGGGGGAGGAGAGTGAGGCGGAGGCGGGGGAGGTGGTTCATCTGACGGAGGTGGACCAGGGGGAGGCGGAGGGGGTTCCGAGGTTGGCTGAGGTGGTAGCACCCGCGACTCTGCGAGCGAGGTCCGCATGTTCAGCGCGAATGCAATCTTGACGGGCTCGTGGGGTCGCATGCCATCCTCGACTGTCGCTGGGGCGAGTTTTTTCGACGTTGATGCTGGTAACGACTCTGGGGAGCCCGTCGTCGACAGTCGGTGCTGTATAGTGCACGACATTCGACGTGAAGCGAGCAATGGGCAAAGAAAGATAGACGTACCTCGGACGGGGGGCATCCAGAGTCGACTTGCTTGCCCTTTTGCGACGATCTCGGCGCTAAGGGTACGTGGAGGACACTGGGCGAGGTCGGAGGATAGCCATTGACGAGCGGTTTTGTTCGAGGCTGAGTGGGGACGCCGTTGAGGAGGCTCCGTGGTCCGGTTGGAGGGTGTGCACCGATTTTGCTCGAGGAACTCGTTGGCGAGGTGGACGTGGAAGGCACAGATGTGGAGGTTTGCGACGACGCGGAGGTGGATATTGGCAACGAACTCAAGAGCGCCCTTGGACCGCGCGGGGGCGCTTTTCCAGACATAAAATAAGGAAAAAGAAAAGGCAGTCGCCGTCGCTGTTGACGACGACGAGCACAGGTAAGTTGGGAGGAGCGTGGACACAAACTGGGGAGGGGGGACGACAAACAAACGCTCGTTCGCTTCACTCCTAATGATATCTATTACCCAAACCACTAGAACCTCGTTACAAGCAGAATAAAACAGTCCACAAGTATTGTGAGACATCCAGAATGAAAGAAAAATAATCACAGCGAGCCAAAAACCGGCGCGCACTGGTCATCCAGACTGTCCAAATGGTTTGGCTGTACTCGGGGTCTTGGGTCGAGCCGTGTGTGGCTCGCCAGGCTCGCCCTCCTGCCCAGATCCATACACCTGCACGATTTGTGCTTGCCACTCCAGTTCAGCTGCCGTCTCGTATGACAGGACAGTGCTCGCACGCGACTCGGCGCGTTCGGAGTCCCCTGGATGCAGTGACGACACCTCCAAAGGTGACGTGGAACGTCGCATCGCAATATCTGCACCCACGTTGCCAGCTCGTTCCACAGTCACCTCGAGGGCGCTTCCTTCACCACCAAACATACCCGGCCGGGCTGGCTCACCTGCCACACTGTCAAAGTCAGGCGGCGGTCCCATCACAGCCAGCCTTTCCCTCGACTGCGAGTACGCCGCGACGGCATCAGGGCCATATGGGATCCCAAACTTCTCCAACGCTTCCCTGCTCGTAATCAGCTTGATCTGCTCCGCTGTCAACAACCCCCCTTTGGGCGCGTGGAACTCAGCCCGCGTAGCTGTGTGCGTCAGCGGTGCAGAAATGCTATCCAAGGAAATCGTCGATGACCCCGCGTGCAGTCCTGGCGAATGCGAACGGAAACCCCGGAGGAGAGTTGAGCCGGAACGAGAATGGGAACGGGAACGGGAACGTGCGTGGTTGTTGTTCCCTGACGGCGTTCGCGAGTGATGACTGTCATGTGACTCGCGCGTCGACGGCCGCGACAACCTAGACCCAGTCCGTACATGATGCACAGGAGATTCAGAGCGCATCGAAGGGGTGGAGTGATTATCTTGGGAGGATGCACCATTAGCGTGATGGTATGGACTGAACGGATTTTGAGTGAGGAAACTGAAACGGGGACGACGACGGCCAGCAACCAAGGAAGTTGGTGTGTCTGTGCTACGGCTGGGTTCAGGGTCGTTCAGGCAGATAGTCGTCATTCCCCCCTCCGCAGAGACAGCTTCCGAATATGGCGGTGCTTCTCCTCTGTAATCAGCAGCTTCATCCACAACTCGGCGTGTATAAAGTAACCCCGCCTCACTCCCAACCGAATCCAGACTATGTGCGTCCGCACTGCGACGAAGATCAAGAGACATCGCGGGTGGATCTAGCTCGGGGGGTCTCGGTACCGTCTCTGATGTCCTATGAATTAGATTCGTCGTCGACGCATCTGCCATCGTATCCACCGATTCAATCCGATCAAGTGGGATATCAAACATCGCACCGCGCATCCCGGGACGCTCGTCAACCTCTTCAGTGAGCGTCGGCATCGCAGGAGATGGGTCGTCCTCCGCGTCCGAGGGGCCCCTGTCGGATGATAAGCCTACTCAAGCCCCCCAAATGCAAAGCGACGTGCGCACCCAAAGAGCACCAACTCGTGATCGCCAGGTTCCTTCATATACGGCGGTAGAGACTTGGTCGATATCTGGCTCGGTGTTCTCTGAGGTCGTCGACGCGGCCGCGTCGAGTTGCCACCAGAACCTGCTCGATTGGAAGTCGTGTTCCTGGTCGTTGCACCACCTGCATCTGAAGCCGTACACCGACGAAGACAGGTGATGAACGAAAAGAGAGCAAATACCACGGTGACGAGAAGAATTGGAAGCTACAGTAAAAAGAACCCCCGGACGGGTGAACGTGAGTATTCCGTCCAGAGGCACGCCACTCTGATGACAAAAAACAGAGTGGCAGCAGGAAACCAATGCAGAAACGCACCCATACGCTCATACTGATGCTGCCATTATCTGGCTGCGGATTATTGCTACCGCCACCAGAGTTGCCTGACGAGCCTTGTGGGGGTTGTCGTTTGACTATGCCATCGATGCTCGGTTTGAGGCTCCCAGGAGCAGCAGAGACGGACGTAGGCAACGCAGCGAATGCGAGGAGAAAGACAGGGAGGAGGACCCGCCCTCGCGAACGCCACGAGGCGTGAAGAAGATACGCAGCGTTCGAAACAGGTGTTGTGCTGCTACCAGAGCAACGTCGTCGTGCAATGGCAGGACTTGAAGAACCAGCGAACACTGGATGAGCGCAGCCTACGTGCACGTCGGGGATCATCTAAGGTGCGGCTTTGAACGAGAATGGAGTAGACTTTCTCCAAAGAACATACGGCAAGGCCTGGGAGAAAAAAACCAAGAAATGAAGTTGAATGTTGAAAAGGGTTGAGGTCCACACCGCCAGCGCTGTCGAACAGTGCCCTGGGCAAGGTCAAGGACGGTCCAGGAAATAATGAGATGACATACCCCCACCGCTAACGGGGCCTGTGATAAGGGAATCCAGGCTGTGTACAGTTTGGGCTGTATCCATTAGCAACGGGCGTTCGGCCATGTCCATCGGTTTGTCAGGTATCCCACATCCATACGTACTCCGCCCCTGTCCCCATATCTACATATCTACAAATACGACTTCATGGGACCATGCTTGCGCAGCAGGAAATCCGACAAATCACATGCTAGCCGTGCCTCAGCTCGCCCGACAATGATGAACGTGTCGAAAGACTTACCAAGCTCGAGTGGTGCCTCTTGGACGATCTTCAACCTTTTCAGTAAGAGGTGGCACAACAGAAAGCCGGGAAGACGCACCAAATGACCCGCAAAATGAAAAACGATGTTAGTGGAATTACTGGGTCGACGCCACACCCTTTCATAGGTCAACTCGCTTGTGGACATCCTGTGCATGTGATGTCACATCAGCATCACCAGCACATGACCCCATGGGACAGCATTGCAATACACACGGTTTCTCGGGTACAACCCATCGAAGCGTGATTTCGGTGTCCAACCTTTCCACTAGTTCCCATGTCTCGTGCGACGGTATTCGGTTCATGAACGATAACCCCTCCTGTAACCCGGACATCTTTAACTTGACACCCCCCTCACCATCATCGATCAGCGCGTAATCCACGTAATGCTTGAGGACATCTGGATGCCAGGCTCCAAAAAAGGGTGAATTTTGCAGTATCACTAGTGCTTCCTTGCTGTTACGAATGTTAGGCACGCCGCTCATGCACTCATTCGTCGCTCACCGCGATGGCCACCGATCGCGTCGAGCAAAGGCACCAAGTGCAAGCGGGTCTGTTCCAGGTAGAAATGTGGGAGGTCTGTGAATGACCGGGTCCACCAGTACGATCGAGGAAAACAGCTTTGGATAGTCTATGGCGGCTCTGGCTCTACAAAGGCCATCAGAGGCTGATAACGGAAACGGTATGGGAATGCTCACGCAGTACATCCTCCAAAGGAGTGTCCAACAACAACCAGACTGCGCGTGAGATATCCGCATGCTTCCCTGTCCTTTGCCACCGAAGCCGGTAAACGGGGCAATCGTGTGGGTACCGTTCCTCCCACTTGTTCGGGGAGATAATGGAGAAAAAAATTAGCGATATCACGGGTATTATCGAGCCAGTCGACTGGGGACGGATTGTCATCCTGATTGCTGTCGCGGACGAAAGTAACGACGTACAGATGCCACTCAGGTTCTTCCCGTTCACGACGGCCGCATCCCCGTGCTGAACGGCCTCCCAAGCCCACACCTCGTCGATTATCTCACCGGCAGGGGTATCCAACAAACCTTGGAGCATCGTCTCCCACGTCTAGCCAGTCATGAGTCTTCATGCAGTCCAAGAGTTACTGAAAGCAAATTACTCGCCTCCTTGTGAAATCCGTTTGCAGGGGCCAAACAGAGTGTGATACCTGTCGTTCTCGAGGTGCGTGCATATCGGTTGACGCAATTCCAGAGCAACGTTTCGCCCGGCGGTTTATTCAATACACCTTCGTGGTATGCGTGTTGCCTCTCCGCAACTTGTCTTACGAGCGTTTCCAGCTTGGCATGCCTGTCGGCAGGCGGTTCAGCAGGATTGTATGGAGGAAGCTCTGGAAGGGGTATCTCGGGCGCAAGACGAGGATATGCAGCCGGGACTAGATGGGTAGTGAGTCGATAGACGCCGTGGGTGGTAGTGTGAAAGATGGACGGTCTACTAGGAGTGGGTAGTGGTGGTATTTCGGCCTTGTCGAGGATAGGGTGTGGTTGTATGCGAGTGAGCTGGCGTGGATGTACTGAAGCCCATCCTGAGGCTGTTGGCGTGTATGGGATCGTGGACGTTTTCCAAGACATCTCTGAAACACCATTAGGGTTGCTCATGGGTGCAGGTGATACCACAGTAATTTTGACTACAGTACGGCTGGCGGGTACGGGTACTATCCCTTGCCCCGAACCGGCACCAAATTGCCACAGGTTGTCACACTGCCGAAATCAGACTCCGTTTTCGGCTTGGGTTCGGCAGAGTATCGTCATCATCATCATCTCCTTAGAGTAATGTTCTTGTTCTCTTCCAGCCGTCGCTGAGAGTGTGAGGGATGTTAAAGTTTGCGGTGTTCGAATTTGCGTATAGCTACTCGGATTTATCTATTACATATGCTAGGATGAAGCCCTCACACTCGAAGTGGCCAGATGGGAAGGAGCCTGGTGAAAGCTTATCCGAGGTGGAGCAAACTAACCTCGAATCTATGCAATTCGCTTCGACAACCACTATGACTTGGACCGGCTCTAGTTTGACATGTCACAAAAAAGACAGCCGGAAAAAGTGGTCAGCCTTTACCATTTTGGGGTGTGGCGAGACACAGATCTGTCAAAGATGTCCGACTGCCAAAGTGAAACAGACATCTTGCTGATGCCTCAATGCGTAATGCATCATAGTAATCCAAGCATGCCATTGAAAAATCGCACTGGATTATACTCGGTAAAGTACGCTTAATGTACTCGTGCTGTGTATGGACACCAGGCTCGACAACAGCGAAATCTATAAGAGCTCAGAGGTGCGTCTTCTCAAGCCAAGTCCTCGTCATGACACCATCTTCTATTTGCAACCTCGCTCTCTACAGCAGTTTATTGCTAGCTCCTCTAGCTTTAGCTATCCCCCCTGGATCGGTTCGTGTGGCTCGTCGTAATGGGGGTCACTCCCTGCTCAATGACTACCTCGAACAACCTAACGGGTCGGTGACGCAACACCCATACTGAGTAACTGGGCTGGCGCTGTATTGACTAAGAGTAACGTGGGTAACTTTTTCTTAGTTTGTCACTCCACTCGATTTTATCATTGTTCATTATAACAGAACACTGTCAAGTCTGTTACGGATACCTTGACCGTCCCGACCCCTCAGGGTGCACAAGGCAGCTCCGCTGCTGCGTGGGTCGGTATCGATGGCGACAGCTGTAACAGTGTTGTCCTCCAAACTGGTGTCACCTTTACCGTTTCATCCAATGGTACGACATATCAAGGTGAGGAAGGCTTTCCTCTATGTCCTTCGTTTGTCTCATTGTACCCTCGAACAGCGTGGTACGAGTGGTACCCCGCTCCTTCAGTGAATTTCAACGACATTGCTGTCACTGCGGGAGATGTGGTCAGACTCACAGTTACTGCTTCTTCCTTAACTACTGGATCAGTTACAATCGAAAACCTGACAACGAAATCAGTGACCCAGTCGCTGACTTCTGACAGTCCCTTGTGCTGTCAAAATGCTGAGTGGATCGTTGAAGATTACACGTTGAAGCCTCAACAAGTACCCTTTGCCAACTTCGGCACGGTCACCTTTACGAATACGGAGGCGGCCGGTTCCGCATTATGCACCCTATCTGAGGCTACCATTTACAATGTCGTGCGAACGGCCATGTCTTAACCTCCACTTCCGTCGATGGTTCTTCTGTCACTGTCAAGCACACTTAGCCTTGAGAAAACTCCTATTTATCGAGGGACATTTCTTTGCGTCCTTAGGCCTTAGATTTTGAACTACATAAATCCGAGTCATTTGTTTTATAAATATCAGGCATTGCTCCCGCTATTTTGGCAATGAGTTTTCACGGGGGACGAAGGCGTTGCACGTCACGTGACTGTTCAGGTGATAGCTGATAAAAAAAGTTAGGATTGGTTTATGACAAGAAAGTGACAGCGATGATCTCGGCGAGCCGTCTTCAAGCTTGAAGGTTCGTTAATTGCATGAGCAGAAGGGGATGTAAAAATAGTATTGAGCAGTCTAACGGTGAGCACGACACCGCAATAGGTATGTGTTTGCTGTGAACCTGCTATCTTCAAGTTCAAAAAGATTACAGGTTAAACGGAATCACGCGGACCTCGACTCGAAGTCGTGGGCCGCGGTGCGCATATCGTAGATACTTATCTCATGCTTTATCGGACCTCAGGTGAAAGGCTACATTGGCCCAAGGATCACGCGACAAACGCGTCATACCACCGTAACTGGCTCGGACCCTGACCCGATTTAAAATATTCTTCCTCAATTCGCTTTGCAACAGCGGCGCGTTCTTTTTTATGCTCAGTCTCAGCAGCAATAATCCTTATTGCTATACCGTCAAGATGTAGGACAATGTATCAAGGCAGGGACCTGGTGTTCCTCCTTTACCGCTCGCTTCACACTTCTCCATGAGAAACCATCCACACCTACATATCGAGCATTTTGCTAAGGAAAAATATCTTTTTATCTAGATGATGAGCGAGAATGGAAATTCAAATTGAACTGGAAAATATAGGTTGCTCGCTCTGCCGTGAAGGTGTCTCCTGCGAATGACTCTCTGAGAAAATCGTCTTACCTCAGGAAAGATACAATCCATGGATCATACTCTGGAGAAGGAAATCCCAGAGGGGTGCGCAGCTATATCACTTATCTTTTCAGAGTCCGTGCCAAACTTGTGCGTCAGTCTGATTGGGCTACGAAATATCTCAAGATGCCTGGGACAGCAGATGTAATGTATGATTTGATTCAATATCATGATCATACCCGGTCAATGTTTGACCTTCACGTCTTCACGGAAGAACTGGCGACCCGATCGGCTCCATTTTCAATCAATTGGCCTGACGTCCGTGGCACGGACACGTTGTCTTGTCTTATCGCCTCATCAGCTGTGGCACAGCGCCGGTCCGGCTAGTTCATGAACGCAGCAGAACACGACTCGGTCGGCGTCCCGCTCAGCTCCATTGGTGCACTGCGATATTATCGCAGCGTACCCAAATAATCTTTCTCTTCCATTCTAATTCTGACCACTGCCGACCATGACTACTCCAGCCCCTTTTGTGAATTCTAGAGGTTACGGTTTTTTTTCCATAAAACATGAACCTGGAACGTCGGATCATCATGTAGCATGTAGGTTGCACGCTCAGAGGTCAAGACTTTCAGGGTCAACAAGATATGACGCGCTGACGATACCTTGCAGATCAAGGCCCTTTGCGAAGGTCACTGCGAACACAATTGACGAAAACAGGTTTTCAGCGTACTTGTTATCAGTGAGCTACAGAGCCCAGGCCTAAATTGCCGGGAATCCAATTGCCCGTGCACGATGTCAAGTTACCGGCAAATGTACGCACACGATGGATGAAAGTCCCGGTGACCATATCCATGTATTGCGTGGTTCCGACCGAGGGGGTTTGAGCAACGTGGCATCCATAAGTCTGCCTGCAGGATAATGTGGTGTCAGGGATAGGTAAGCGTTCGTGCGCGTTTTATGGACACGAGGAGTGGCGAGAGTGGTGCACAGCACGGGAGAATGAACACGTGCTGGGAATGCTGACTTAACTCCACGCTACAATTTTCAAGACGAGTCAAAGATAGGTACACATTTCCCCACGGGCCCGTACTTCCCGGTGCAATATGTTCAGTGAATCACTGGGTGCAACAGATAACTATTTATACGAGATCGATAAGAAATGTTCTCGGACCTCCACATAGCTCGGGCTCAATCGGAATCGTATA